>JASDQU010013507.1:32169-55120 GCA_032191745.1 Picea mariana | reverse complement strand
AGTGTTATACACACATTGTATTCAAGAAACTTTATGTGTGGTAGTATCCTTTGTACACCATTTTCTTATCTTATGTGTGGTAGTATCCTTTGTACACCATTTTCTTTTGACACACATTAGAATGGAATTCTTATATGTTGGTTCATATCAAAAAATGTAATGTTGGAAAAAATTCTTAAATGACTGCAATAATTTCACCAATGTGTGTTGAGTTCCTATTCCACATGGAAACCTTCATCATTTCTTGTAGATGATGCACTTCCAAAGATATAGATGATAGGTTGTGACGATCTCTTAATTTATGTTTCTTTCATTTTAATGTTTATTTATTTAATTGTGAGTTGTTCCCTTAAATTTTTTTTATCCACATTCATCCTCATTGATATCTTTAGCTATTTGATAATTCTTTGCATTTTACACATGCAGATTCAATGTTGGCTAGAAAAACTGACGAGGGATGTTCGTGATAGTAAAAGAGAGATACAAATGTCAAATTCTCTAGGGAGAATAATGCATTTACTCATTTTCATTTGAGGATGTTGTGAAAAAATTGCTAGAGTTCTATGAAAATCTTTTTGAGAAAGCAAGTTTCATTAACTATTTCAGAAATAAGTGGGAGCCATAACTAAGTGAATACAAATTTGTCACAATGATACATTATTGCTTTTGATTTGATCAACAATATCCTAAATTTGTCACAATAAGAAATGGTTATTGTTGGTGATTTTCTCATTGTTATTTCTAAATTTGTCACAATGATAAATTATTATTGTTGGTGATTTGGATAGTTTTATTTCTAATTATATCACAATGTTAACTCATTATTGTTGGTKATTTGTCCAACACTATTTATTATGCTAATATGTCAAGTGGATATGTAGGTCAAATCATGTAGGGATTTTCAACATTCAAACTTAGAGAAAAAATATTCCATTGATTCATACAATAATCACATCAAACAAAAATTYCTTTCAGAGGTGAGTGTTCATTCCAATTCCATGTTTTTTTTGTATGGACAATTCATCTACAGATAAATAAATAAATATATATATTATTATAATATTATAAATATTTAAAAACTATTATTGATTTGATATAAGTTTTATGTCAAATTCATAATGCATCTTCCCATAGAATGGATTGACTAATTGGAAAATTCATAGTGCAAGTACACTCCCACTATTGGTTAATTGTGTTCATGAAAGAAAATATATTTGCTCAAAATTTTATAGCATACCAAATATGCAAGACATCATGGAAGAGCGCACTTAACATCCTAAAAATAAACATCCATTAATACGCCACCAAGAATTACATTATAAACATCAAATCACAATTTGGAAACCCAAATATGTTTTACACTATGTGCAATTCTATATTAGAGATGAAAATTTGCCATTGTCTGGATGCAAAGAGGGGAAATTTGTGAAAACATGTTGTGAATTCATATATGTACATTAAGAGAGCATCCATTCTATTTCATGTAGTTTCCAACTATGCAAAATTATTTCAAGAGTTTTTTGAACCACTGACATTATTTCCACCATTAACACCTTCATTAATACCTAACTAGAATAGTTTTGAAGGTGAGTGTGAATGCACTACAAGGAAAACATCTTGTAGATGAGGTTTTTAGTGTTACAAGATTTGGAAAAATTTTCAAAAAAAATCCACTACAACCTTCGCTATTTGAAGAAGAGGTTTTAATGGATGTTCCATATAACTAAAAACAATTGGGTAGGAGGAGGTTGTAGCAAAGGTTTATTTTTGACACATTTATTGTCAAAACACATTGGTGCACCCTTAATCAACCTACCTTGATGTGTACATATAAGAAAAAAACACCTATGCACTTAAAATTATTACACTTTGGTTTCACCTTTTTTGATGTATGCAAAGCACTGATGCTCTTATAATTTCGATGCACCAAATCCACTATTTTTTTTCATATAAAGCATTTGTGTTTTTCAGTTTATGTATTCCCTGGTGCATTTAACTTATCATGCGTCCTAAAGGCTAATGCTTCTATGATTAGTATGTATTAGTTCCTATATTACCATCTGCACTGAAGGGCACTAGAATTTTTAGTATTTGAGGTGAGATGTCGGCGCCATTATTTTTACTCAGCACTGGTGCATATATTATACTTACCGAATTGTTGCATACATTATATTTGTATCCATGGTGTGTATATTAAACTTACAAAAACGATGTGTACATTGTATTTAGAGCCCCAATGTGTATTATAAACATGGGCACCATAAAATTTTGACACGATAAATATTACTATACATTATATCATTTACAGAACAATGTTTTCTCTCAATGGTTTGAGCCAATGTGTTTGTATAATTAATGAGAAATAGTGCGTATGAATCCTCAAAATACAGTGCACCATCTAGTGAGTTCATAAGAATAGAGTGCACTAATATGTATATATTTTAATTAATTGTTTTTTATAAATTTTCAATTAATTATCTCAAAATCAAATATTTTTATAATAATAATGTTTTATATTTTTGTTATTGCATTTTGATATAATGATTGCATTAATGAATTATCCAAAAAATTAAACATCTATTATTTTTAACAATGTAAATCATCCACACTATAATTATTTAGCAATGCAACATTTTACAACATTCGACAATGTAATAAAAAAAGAAACACATTATATAATATATGAATAAGAGACCCATTGTCATACAAAATGGGACAACATAAAAATCCACAATAACAAAATTGCAACCAATATGTAATTGTTACACTTATTAGTAACATGTCCTCATGCAATTGGGACAATATGTCAAGTATATTGAACAAAATCCTTGATTTTTAGAGACAAATATTACAAAACATACAACTTGCAGTAACATTCAATTGTATTGATTCTCATTCATCACTTGAACTATCGTCATCACTCGAGATGTGTGTGTACCTCATTTTTTCATCATTTTTAGGTAATATTGTACTTTGGTTATTTAACACAATGTTTTCTTGATTGTATTCATTTTTATACTCCGCATCTTCATCTTCCATCTACAAACATAAAAATAAAGTGTAATAAGTATATCTACATTTATATATAGTAGAATACACATTATTGTGTGAATTAAAAACCATGCCTTAGCAACGATTCTTTCATAAAGTACAATGTACACAGTTTTTCTAAGCCATGCTTCATACCTTCTCTCAAAATATCTTCTACTGGTTTCATTCTACACTTTGTTTCCCATGAGTTTAATATGTCATGACAAAGCACAATTGATATAATTAATACAAATGTTTCTTGTTGGTTCATTAATTATAAAACAAGGGAAGTTAAACAACATATCCACTTACAAAATTTTCAACTAAACATTCATACTTCAACATATACTCACAACCCATACTTAACCCAATGTCTATCAATTCATGGGTTGGCTCCTCTTTCTATGTTAACCCCTATTATAATAAATCCATGGACAAGTCTAAATTAACTATTTAAAGATAAAGATAAAAAAAAACATGAAATGTTAAGTAACAATGAAAACATAAATACTCTCAAAGTTTGCAATCAACCATTTTATTCTTCCTTGTCCCGTCTTATGTGCTAAATGGGTTCTATTTTTTTCTTTTTTGCAACAAAACAATTGAAAATTAGTATTTCATGTGATAATTAATTTTGATGTAAATAAAATAATAAATGAATGATTACATACCTGTGATGCACATTCTTGTTGGGGTGGCTCCTCTTGCGAAGAAATTATGTTCATTTATTTTACCATATTCTTCTACACATTTTTGGACATCCCTACCAACATGTATTGCTTTTCCCCTCATTTATCCCATGGAATTTTCAAGATCTCCCCCAAAAAATAAAATCTAGGAATTATTAAATATAAAAATTATGTAACTATTTTACAAAATAAGATATTGGTGCATATAGTAACTTCATATGCATTGGACATCAACCATATGTATACATATAGGTATATGATAATAATGTCATTGAGAAATTGAAAACATTTTACAAATTGTTGTATTCATTCGGTGCTGTATAAATTAATAGAAGTATCGGTACCTAAGTATTGTGTTTTACGCACTCTCGACCTGTGAACAAATTTAAGACATGGCGGTTTCCATATAAAAAATAGTATTATTTCCATTTGAAAATCAATAGTTCTCTTTATAAGAAAATGTGTCTCATTTCTTATCTATGTAAAATGTGTACCGCTGATTGTGAAAAGTTGTTTTTTTTTAATTATTTATTATTTAAATTAAGAAGTGTTGTTGACATGAAAATATGCACCAGTGCTCTTACTATGTACAACTAAACACGAAGGAATTAAAAAAATGATAGCGACATGCTGATTTGGGATCTAATGTAATGAGTGGTTCCATTGCAACAAATAAGAAAAACCCCATATATAAATAAACAAACCCTATAAAAATATTTTACTTAAAAAAAATTCTCCTTGTGCAATATAGAAAGGGAAATAAAGAAAAATAGTGAGGAAATTAGGGCTTCCAATACCAAAAGTAACTATGAAACCATTTTTTGTTTGTTTTGGATTGCATTGAAAATTACTTGAATCAAATAAGGGAAATATTAAGATGATCAATAGAATGAAATCATACACCTAAAATTTCTCCTTTGTATATTTGTATGTGACCTACATTAATCCCTTTTGAATTTGGATTTAAAAAAAATCCACCCACTTCGAAGTCTTTGCTGGTAAATCTCTCTTCCAAAAATATCCCCTCTAAATTTTTGCAAAAGAATGAATGAATAGAGTTTTCATTTATAAACACATACATTTAGAAAAAAATGATCTCTAATACAGATAAAAAAGAACACACAATAATACAATGTACTTACAAGCATAACATAAAAATAACACTGCAAAAAAAGAACACAGATAATGCAAACAAGATGAGACGAGATTGGAAAAGAAAGACTATCAATCTATTCATTCAGGAAGAGAGGGGCTCCCTTTATTAGGATGGAAATTTTTTCCCTCTACAATAATTTCTATTGTTATAATGGAAGTTGTCACTTTATTCTGAAGTGTTTTGCTCAACAAGACTGGAGAGATTTGTTTAGAACACAATTGTTTGACACAAACTGACATACTAACTCTTTATTAAGAAGTGCCCTGCTCAACTAGACCATCGAGGTATTTTTACAATCTAACTAACTAACACAACCAACTTACTAACTATTTATTAAGAAGCACCCTGCTCAACAAGACTGGTAAGGGAAGTTTACAACAAAAATTATCGACATCCTGATAAATGCTCTCATGTTGAGTGGTAAAAGAAGGGGTGCTCCCTTCCTAGTCTCCCAATTCCTCCCTATTTAGATCTCATCCTTGCTTCCATCACCAAATGAGGAAATTTGTGTTGTAATTGTTGGGAATACACCCATTTGGCCTGATTTGGAGTATGTCCCTTATTTTCCCGTCATATATGACACATAATGGTGTTGGATATTTGTCATGGTTGTGGAGTCAAGATTTGTATTAGCACACAGAGGAGGGTGAAAGAACAATGATGTACAATATTTATATTGCCTCTGTTTTGCATGCGCTTGAGCTGTTGGAAACACAATTTATACCTAAGCAGGGAGCTAAGATAAATTGTGTATAAAATGGTAAGCTACATGTTGTTTCTATTGCTAATGTACAGACCCAGAATTATTGAAAATACATGGCATCTCAAAGGGTGCGAGGGGTTGAAATCCCCAAAAAACTTGAAACCGATGATAAGCAAGAGAATGTTGGTTATAGAGTTTCATTTATTTCATCTCTTGGATTGATCCAGGTGGATATCGATGGCCACCCACCTTTTTCAATTGACTAAAAATAGTTTTCTAGCAATTTTGATAATTTACTATTTTTAGTAGTTTTTAACTTTCAGGGCCATTTTGAGGACCTAAATGAATATTTTTCAGGATCGAGTTTCTCAATGATAGTTAAAGGCTTTGATTGAGCCCCAAAAGTGAATCTCCTCGACGATAGATTTCTAACAAACTATTGTGCGCCCCAAATATAGATCATATGCCAAAGTTACGCCCTCGGGAAGTTGATACACCAAACTACCCAAAATGGGGTCCACAAAACTGTTGGATTTTCATCTTATGGGGTTAGGGTTTTGGATTTTCTGTATGATAAAAAGGCCTTTGGAGCCTCATTGTAAAATAATATTCTCACGGATGTGAGTATCCGTCACATCTCTTCTCAGAGATAAGCTCCCACCATTCTAATGAGTCTTTCAATCTGTATTTTACAGCCTTTGTACTTTTTCTCTCAGTAATAGAAAATTATGTATTACTGTATATATGTGTTTATGGTTGCATCTTTGATACATTTCTATTATAATATTCGATATCTGAGATATCTCTGTACATTTATTTATTATATCTCCACTCTCATTTCGTGTTGAAAATAATCTTTATCATGGATAGTCAATCCCATAAACTCCTCCATATGTGACTTGTATTGATCCAAAAATGATCTTTTAAAGACCATGGTTAAGTTTATGCATGATTTTATATACCATTTAGGAATTAAGAGAAGAAGGTTAATGAAATAATGTTGCAGCCATAGAAGAAGTAAAAAAAACAAACCATAACACCAAGATTGTTAGTGGAGATCGGCATAAGATTTCCTACGTCTCTGAGCCTTTGTCTCAATGGGGAAGGCTTCTTATTAATATTCAATGCTTTAAGAATACAAAATAAATTCATACATAACATCTCTTGAAACTACCTTTCATATCTGCAAATTATGGATAAAAATAGATATCACCATTGGCTAGAATAGGAAATTATGAGACTTTTGAGTATAAATTCGACTATGCTTGGATCGACAGTTCAAGCTCTGGAGGCACTTTTCTATTCGGTTGCTCGAATGCAGAAACATAATCCATATTTGGACTCCCCTCAAAATTTTGCAAATTTTGAGTATAAAGTCAAACTGCTCCCTCGGGGCCTCCCCTTGGCACAAATCCCAATGATGTGCCCTGTCATATCTAGACAACCTTGATTTGTGTGCCAAAAAAATGAATTTTTCTTCATTTTTGTGACCATTTTTTTTAATTTTTCTCGATTTCCATGCCGAAAAATATTTTCTCGATCTTAGTGCCCAGCTAAATAAGCCATAATCCACCAAATTTAGGGACAGTTGCCAAACTTTGTGCCAGTTAGAAATATTTAGCAAGATTTCGCCAGATTTAGAGGATCTCTGCTAGATTTTGTGGAACAACCAGATTTGGAGGAATTCGCTAAATTTGGTTGACCTTCTAGAAGGTGTCACTTGTCACCTACGTACAGTGCCATGTGTCACTTTTGTATTGGGCCAAATAACCCCTAAAAGATCCAAAAATGATTGCCAAGTGTCATCCTTTGGTGTTTCCACATGTCATGTTGATGTCATCATGATGCACTACTAACATCAGTGTTAACTTTAACCTATTGACTTTGACTTTGACTTTGACTTTTTTCCCTATTTGACTTGATCTTCAGATCACGATAACTTCTGCATACGGTGTCCATTTTTAGAAAAATATATAGGGTCGAAATCGGCTCGTCAAGACCAACTCGATGGCGTTGGTTTCTTCTAATTCGAAGAAAGTTTATTTTTAGGCCTTTTTGGATCAATTTTTGATCATGTATCGATTTCCATCCTTCTTAAGAGACGTGACTAGTACTCCATGTGAACTGAAAAAGATCATCACCTTTGTTGGGATGGAAATTCATTGCAACTTTTTTTCTATGAAATTCTCCATTGCTTCAATATATCGAAGTCATTGAGACCCTGATGCTAAGATGGCATGTGGCATATTGACAAGAGGCTTGTCTGGACAAACTATCCTTTGTAGAAGACAAATACTGGTGATAATTTGTAGATGAAAAACAAAGGATAAAGTGGCCACACAAGAAGTTTTGTCATTTTTTCCCTCTATATTTAAGAAAAATTACTATGTTCGATTGATTATTCTCTGTAGGAATACCATAAACGAATTCCAACAGAGAATGTTTATGGGATGTTTTTCACTTCCAGCACCATTTTTAATGAATCATCCTATTCAATAGTTATTTTGTTTTTTGCAACGATGTCCTACCATCAAGCACAACATATCCTTCCTAACTACTGGGAGTTCTGAAGGCATATCTGAATTGAGCTAGAGGGCACTGAAGAAACTGAAACAATCTAGGTAGGTAACTATTGTTAAGATCAACAACTAAATTGAATAATAGAGGATGTACATCCTGAAGTGTCACTAGTCCGCCATGATTTAACAATAAGACACCCACTCTTTTCTCTTCAACAATATCTTCACTAGCTACCTCAATAGTTTCTTCAAATACTAGTTCCATGGAAGAACAATTAGTTTTTACACTAACCCTTGTTGTATTAACTACTCTATATAAGAATGGATTCCTCGGTTGTTTATGTTGACCAACTATACTTCCTTTGGAAAAACTTTGTTTTCCTAAAGTTTTCTATATAGTTTGTTTATCAAAAGAGGGAATGTTAGGAAATATTTAATAATATGTTGTCATTTGGGTGTGAATAATTGAAATTCTAACTAAGGCACCTTGTACGGACACTCTTTTTAGCATAGTAAAGACTAGGAGAGCACTAGGAGATGATGAAGGTTGAATATGGCCTAAGTGCAGAAGTTGTCCCAGTGGGATTTCTATCTCAATAGTCTCTCAAGGAGTGGGGTGAGAGGATGGGGAATTAGGTAAACAAGCATCATGAATGAGATCAAGTGTGTGCTCAATTGAGTGAGGCAAAGGAAGTCCCTTGGGTTGGGAGAAAACATCTACACATTCTTGGTGCAAAGGAGCCACGATCTTAGGGGTAGTGCTATGTAGATTTTTTGGTTGAATGGGTTGAAACAAACAAAAGGAGGCTCATTTKCTCAGACTGACTTGGTTAAATTCCACTTGTTTGATAATAGGATGGTTGGATTGAAGAGTAGAGGACGTAAGCATATAGSTGCACCCCTCATGTTCCAGGTGGAATTGATGATATTTTTCATGATAAACAATGTGTTGGGCTTGTTGGTAGGGAAGTTCAAGCAATACCTCGTCACAATATAAAGGAGATAAATCACACACCATAGTATCCTAGAAAGTACAAATAGAAATGGTCATTGTATAACGATGGGAGACAGTGAAAGGAGGGATTTCCTTTTATACACATCCAAGCTGATATGGGGCCAAGTGCGAAGTAGTGGGAAGTTGAGGTGATGTACCAAGTCCTCCGCCATGAGGTTCTTTTGGGTTTTGTTGTCTATGATAAGAGGATCCAAAACATTCTTAATATGATAGTTATGCATAAACAAGGGCACATAAGAGATTTCAAGTTCATTTGTGGTCATCGGGATCATAGATGGGTCAAATTTTGTAGGATTTTCTAGAGAAACTACTTCAGGAAGGTTGGGGGAATCTAATTGAGTGATCTTTGCAGCTAGAGTTTTGTTGGGGCTAAGATTCTAAAGCACCCGACAATCAACATACCTGTGTGAGGTGGTATTGTGTAAGGTACATCAAGGTGCATTTCGAGGTGGGGAGGGTGAGACATGGGCAACATTTTGTGGTGTGTATGTTGAGGCAAGGGTAATATTAGAAGGACCAACATTAGAAGGGTCAGATCTGGTTTTGAGAGAGTGAATTTGAGGAGCCACTTTAAGCTACATGACCAAGGATTGAAGAAATGGATTTTCCAAGGAATATCTCTCAAACAAATTACTTCATGATGTAAAAACATTAACAAACTAGAATTGAATTTAAAAACTAATACCTCTTCCATATCGGTAATGTGTAGCTAGATTTGCAACTTGCAGAAGATGTCGATGTAGCTATGTATGGACTTATTAGTGATTTATAAAGATGCAACCATTTGGACATGAGGTTCTGGAAACATCCTGGGGGATATAAGTGGTCTTTGAGTGCCTATAAAAATACATCACATGACATAATGTTTGTAGTAGATGTAGATGCTCATTCATAGAGGTCGACAACCAAAGAACAATTCTCCATTTGGGTGTCCCACAAAGTCTACACAATGCCTTCCAATTGCAAGCTTGCAATCTGAAGTTTAATTTCCTCGGCCTTCTTGGGACATGTCTTGAAATAGGTGGAAATACTACATATCCAAGAACCCAAAATATCACCACTAATTTGGCCCAAAATCTTGGGCAATTGGAAGTGCATATCCAGCTAGTATGTGGGTGTAGGAGCTCGATGTTGTTGCATACAAAGAAACTCAAGTAGACAAAAAGCTAATTATTGAACTGGTGTGGATATATTGGACATGGATTCCTCTGTGTATGTCTCCCTTCTTAGTGGCATGATTTTCATATACCACGTGAATCACTCTGCAAACATCTTAGAGAGTACCAGTCAAGTAGTGGAGATGAGGCACTACAACGTTGGGAATAGGGCGCACTAGGGCCCTGTGAAATTGGTGCACTAAGTCTATGGAAAACCATGAGAAGGGTGTGATTTGACTAGGGCATATTTATCCCCTGTGTGGATGGCACATTAAGAAACTGGAAATATTGAGAAGGGCATACTCTCAAGCTTTGAGTAGAGCATTGAGTTTTGAGAACCCACTACCACAAAAAAATTGTCTGAAATTGATGGATGGCCTATCTGAAATCGCAAGAAAAATATTTCCAATATTGAATCTCTAATACCAATTGATATATAACATATATCAAGGAACACATGCAACATCACAATGTACTTGAAAACATAATGAAAAAACAATGTTGCATAAAAGAAAAACAAAGAATTCAAAATGGATGAGATGATATTGGACAAGAAAGACCATCGATGTATTTCTTAAGAGGGGTGCCATTTATTAGGTTGAGTGAATTTTTCCCTCCACCACACATCACCATTCATCATTAGCATCGTAGAAACATTCACTACACCAGCGTTGTCTCTAGAGAAAAACATGTCTTGCTTCAAGAGGTAAAAATGTTGGTCTCATGGTAAGTGTCACTTAAATAATTGAATTATTTGAGCATGCTGCAAAGAGTCCTTTATTGATTATGAAAATGTTTGATTGGAAATTATACCATTTTCCTTATTTCACCTTGGTAGTTGGCATGGTTTCCTAGTAAGTGGGTTACACTCAGGGAAAGGGTTTCTACCTTGAGGTCTCAATGAAGATTATTCATACCATTATTATTCGTACCTACCACTTTCCACACTCCATCCCCTCTGTTTCCTCATATTTTGGGTTTTTGGGCTCATTGACCCCAAGAAGGGTTTTTACCTCATTTCATGGAAATAATGGTATTAATGCCTAGAGGTGTTGTATCTTGCAAGAGTTAAAAGCTATGAATTATCCTTTTATATGCTCTCCCTAAGGTCTTGAGATAAATGAAATGCTTCTCCATAAAAACAATTAGGGACCTTTAAAAGGAAAATATATAATTAATAAATGGCTTACTTGTTGGGGTAATGCATTTGTGGTGCATTTCAATTTCTAGTGCATATGACATTCAAAGTGTTCCTAACTTCAAGTGGCATTGTGGTGCTCTTTACATTCCATTGCACATAGCACTCAATGTCCATACATAATGAATTAATGGCAAATAAAAGGGTTTGGAAAAATTGTGCATCGAAAACAAGGGATGAAACACATGCTCCCCAAAGGAACCCATAAATGAGACAATATGATCCCATGATATGTCAAGAACCCCATGCCAAATAGTCATACCCTCGTCTACCTCATACAAATTACATGACTTAGAAAGGGTATTCTTGGGAAACTTTCCTTGACTTGGGGATTGGCCTACCCAATATGGCACCAYGACAACCCTCCCATACTTAAATTTGGAAAATTTTATAAGGTATTTGAGTATTTGTTTAGTTTGAAAAGTGTTATAGTCCAAAAAATCCTTACATATGCATACAAGACATTGGAATTTTCACTTACACACTTTGTCGAAATACTGTTGAGGTTCCTTCTTAAAAAAATACTTTTTGGATAGTGTACGTGCCCTGCTGCACTAATATCCTACGTACACATGCGTGTTGCATGCTATTTAGTCTACATACATATGCAAGTTGCATGCTAGTTATCCCATGTTTACCTCCAAAAATTGCAAAACATATAAAATTTCAAGGAATTCGGTGGAGTTTATGGGCTATCGATGGTTTCTTAACCATTTTACTCCTTCTATCCTATCTCCAAACCAAATAACCATATTTTTATCATATAAAAAGAGGTCTTAGGGTGTCATTTGACAAGACAAGAAAGAGAATAAGAAAACTCTGCCAAAATCCCTTCCCTTTCTTAGCCCAAGTTTTGCATCCTATTATGAGTTTTGGCCTCATCCTTCCCCTCCAGTCATTTCTCCTTATACATCCCTTTCTCCGTTCCTAAATGATGAGTTGGTTTTCAGAAGCTAGCATGGGATTGATTCACTTGGAGCCATGATATATGAGCCCAAATCTGGTTTGTGGAGCGATCGCAGATGAAGGTTGTAATCCTTTTGATCTTTGTATTGAATAAAATAGTTCATTCTTTTCCCAAAACATTATGTCGATATTATTTTATTGATTTATGCATTTATGTCTATATATGAACATTGAAAATGATACATAGATATTGTATGTGTTGTAGCATTGTTTTCCTAAGTTTTTGCATGTCAGCTTTGGGAGGAGACCCACAATCTAGGAAGTTTCAAAGGCGAAATATGTCTACACCAGCTACAAGGACTAAAGGTGCACCCATTCACCTTATTTCCTCTCTCTTTCCATTCAATTTATATATTTTAGGGGTATCTTAAGGGTAGAACAATATTTTAAGGGAATTCAATGCTTTGCTTGTAGCTAAAGCCAATATAGGGGGATTTTCCCCGTAGCAGAATTGACGAATCCACTAGGGAGTCTCTCTAGGGTCTTAGTGGGAGATCTTGGTTTGATTTGATTTTTAGCTTCTTTCTGAGTTTTCTGAGTGTTCTGAGTCAGTTTGGGTCTCTGGTCACCTTCCAGGTTCTTACCGGCTTCCCATTCCCAAGTTGTCTACCCAAAATTTTTATTTTTTTGAAAATTTACAGAGGTCTATGCTCCCTATTCTTTATATATCTCATGTACATACGCGTTTTGCATTATATATAGCTCACGTACATATGAAGGATGGCCATGCACAACAAGCATCTCTATTGTTTTGGAGATTTGTTTTCAAAATATTTTCTTTTTCCTACAGGAAACTTGTGGTTCCCAGGTCTTCTTGAGTTCCAGAAGCTTTTGTTGTTTGGGGTTGAGACAGTTTGCATGCTTATATTGTTTATTAAATAAAAAAATAAATCGTCTTGTCTCTTTGTGTTTCCAATCATTTTTAGCATCTTTTAACATATTTTTTTAGTTTTGATTTGATTGGAAGAAAATAAAATTTAAAAAAACGTAGTTTTTTAGTTCTCTTTCTTTCTTTGCATTTGCTTTGCATTTTTATTTGAAAAAGAAAAACAATTAGCACAGGGTTGTGTTTTCTTTTCATCTTGAAAGAATTTCAAAAGAAAAATAATAAATAAAATCCTTTCATTTTCTCTTTTGTTTTACTCGAAAGTTGCATTCTACAATTTGCATGAAAAGGAGGAAATATTACATCTTTATGTTTGAAGGATTGTTCATGCATTTTTCTTTACTGAAACTCTTTTTCATTTGAAGGATTAGTGTAAAGTTTTATTTTCCAGTGTTCTTATAAGTTTCATTTTTGCAAGAGTATCAAATAACATCAGTTTCACTTTAAGTCCTTTAGTAATAAAATCCTCTAAAATGAACACGCTAATCTAAAATATATTGGTAACACTTTTTCTAGGGTTCAACAATAGCTTAGGTTTGGGCCTTGGACTAGGTGTGGAGACATAAACTCTTCCAAGACAACTAAAAATTAACTTAGGTGTCTATGCTAAGGTATGTAAAATCCACTTCATAATTACTCAATCTAGGAAGCTCATCTCACACAAGAGTCAAACACATGGCCACATGGAGGACGGTGATAGAGATATCCACTCCTGATCTCGGCAAAGTGTCTGGGAGAGTGTGTATTGGGGGTGAATCCTGTAGTGTTACTGGCCCGACTTGTGTTATAATTATGAGACACTTGGATCCTTCCAAGGTACTCTAAGAGTTATTTTGGACCTGTTTTATTTCAATCCTCAGAAAGAACTTCAACCTTAGTTACCCTACCCATACACTCTCCTGCCTATTGATTATACCCCCCTAGTTGTTGATTATAAGTTGGTGGCCTAGTTTCCATTATATAGGTTGACACACAAGTGACTAGGAGGGGTGTATTGCAGTACCTGAGGCAAACTTTGTACTCTCTAGGTGACACTCAAAGGGATCGTCAGTTGAAGGTCTAGGTAACTGATTCTTCTGGCTAGTTTTTTACCTTTTTGAATGCTTTGGATGATAAGGATTTCATCTCCCTGGGTTGGAAGAATTTAAAAGGGTAGTTTGTTTGGTTTGTATATTTTTATGCTTTTCTTCTTAGTGGTGTGCTCTGTGCTCCCTAGTTTTCTATAGCGAGTTAATCAGTCATTTATTTTGGTCTCTGACCTAAGGTGGTATATTTCCCACTCTACCATTTGTGAGGATGTTTCTATCTTCCTCTTAGAAACGTGGAGTCACCTCCTTAAAGGTGTATTTTTTATAACACTGGTTCACTCGAGTCAGTGTGTGATACTTTTACAGACTTGAACAATCCCACAAGGGGAGAACCTATGCATAATATCTTCATGGAAAAAGTTCTTGATGATACCAACCAAGGAACCCCTTCGGAAGGGGTTTCTTGTGATTTTCCTTTCTTTGGAAACATTGGTGTCCCTTTGATGGCCACTTTGTACATTCCTGGGTTGAATGTGGGATTACCGGTTTGGTTGTGTACCATTCCAAATTTCCCTAATTCTCTTGATGCTTCTCAGTTAAGAGCTTTATGTCATGGGAATCATGTTTATGTTCCTTCACCAACAAAGTATTCTCCTCCTCCTTCTGCCTTCACATGTGAAAGTCCAACTACTGGTAACTGGAAGTCTAAACGAAATAGAAAGAGGAAGAATAGGAAGAATAAATCACCAACCTATGTGAGTCATGTTGGAGACAGGTCGTCAACCTCTACAATTCATGTTGAATATCGACACCCACCCTCTACAAGTCACGTTGGGGGAAAGAACCCAGCCTATGCAAGTTATGCTGGGGGAAAAACTCTAGTCATTGTTGGTCATACTAGAGATAGGTCTGTAGCCTCTGCGAGTCATTTTATCGACCAATCACCAACCTCTCCAAGCCATGTTGGATATGTAAAACCAACCACTACTAGTCATGTTGGGGGCATTGATTCTATGGAGAAACCCAGATGGATAGGACACAAGCCTAAGTTCCCTTGTAATATTTGTAAGGGAGATCACCTTACTCACTTGTGCCTTGGAATTCTAGAGGCATGAAGATTGTCATTCATGTTTGGAAGATCTTTTGATTATGAGTCTTCTAAGGTTTCCTCACAGTTTATTCAACCTTTGGTTGATGAAGTGGTCATGTTGATCCAATATTTGATCGATCCCACTCTTATTTTGGGGGGTGATGCACCTTTAGACCATGTTTTCTCGCAACATATTCAATTAGTGGTTGAGGAAGTGGTCGTGTCGATGCAATATTTGGTTGATCCCACTCTTCTCTTGGAGAGTTTCGAGTCGACCAAAGAGGACATGCTGATGCAATATTTGGATCATCCCACTCTTCTTTTGGACAATGTAAAGTCTACCAAGGTGTTCACACTGATGCAATCTTAAGTTGATCCAACTCTTCTTTTGGGGACTTATGTGTTTACTGACTATGTTTTTATCAGTTCCAGTTCAGTGATTTCAGAACAAGGGGGCATTTTTCTCACTTCAAGCACACCCCCTCCAATTCTTAGGATGGTTTCCATTGATTGGAATGACCTTGTTGAGCCTCGCCTTCCTTCTTTTGCACCTTTTCAAAGAAGGGTTGAAGTTAATTCCAAAAACATCTACCGATGTATTGTGGATGAAGGAGCCTCTGCAAGTATTTTATCCTCCTCGGCTTGGAAAGCTTTGGGTTCTCTCGAGATTGTGTCTACTTTTCATGAGATATTGGCTTTTGACAGACGTCCTAGTGAATATTTGGGGGTTCTTCCTCAACTTCCTATCTCTTTAGGTGGGAATGTTGTCCTTATCGATGTTATAGTGGTGGAAGGCCTGTTAGATTTCAATATGATTCTCAGGCGTGATTATGTATATGTTATGGATGTTGTGGTGTCTACTCTCTTTTGGGTGATGTATTTCCCTCACAATGGAAGCATTGTCCCTATTGACCAATTGGAATTTGATAATCAACATCCTAATTGGACTTTAGTTTAGGCTTCCCCTTTGTATGTTCCTAGTGTTCATTTAGACTCTACCCCGCCATAGGTTAATTATGTGGTGTTTTATCCTCGATGTTCAATTTCTTCTAAGCAGGAACCTGTGTAATCATGTTTTCCTTCTCGAGACATGGTCTCGACTATTGATCGGTATTTTTATCCAATGGGGAAATGGGAACCCTTGCTTTCCCCTCTTAGTCTGAGTGGTCATGAGTTTCCTTTTGAGTCTGATCTCACTATTTGTAGATCCTCAAACCCTCATGCTTGTGATTATTTGTTGATAGACTCTGCCAGTCCTGGCCAGAACCTCCATCGTCATATTGAATATGGTCAGTTTGCTTCTCCATTTGGGACTATCGATCCTCCTCATTCACGTGATTTCTCAGATATTGAATTTCCTTCAGATGAAGCTATCCTTGTAGCCATCACTATAGTTTCTATACCGTGGAAAGGCATATGCCATGGTCTGTGTTTTCTTCCCTTTTGGTACACTTTCTAGGTTGACTATTGAGCAGACTCTTGGTTAGAGCCTAGAAGTGGGTTCTACCTGAACCGGTACTACACATGAGAGGTAAGGCTTTCCGGTGCCTTGTACCATATTTTACAATCCAGGTTTGTTTTTTTCAAGTTTTGTATTCAATAGCACCTATTATTTTCTGAAGTTTTTATCTATATTGGATTTATTAACTTCTAGATGAGTGTTATTGGTCTTATATGCAAGATCTTGGAGACATTTTTCTTTGAATTTGATTCATCGTATCGATCCATTCTCATAGGCATTGACCTTGAAACTAGCACATCGGTTAGGTTTTTCCCTACTTGAATTTTTTCATTTTCCCGTTTCCTAGTTCAATGGGCCTTAGGATCGACCCCACTAAATTGTGACACTAACTTTCCTTGTTGATAAGTGTATCATACTTTATGTGGTAGAGCCTTCCTTCCATGGGAATCCTAGTTAGAACATTATTTTCCATTTGGAGCTCATGCCGAAGTACTTCATAGGCACATGTGTCTTGTTTAGTCCTACCATGAATTTGTGTTGAAGCCTCATACTTCTTCTCCACCTTTTTTTGGATCTTACTCGAGGGAATCCCCATCAGCACAATTTGTTGTCTTTTAGGCAAGTTTAAACTTTTAAAGCAACATCTAATGAGATCTTATTTATACCTTTTGGTCTCATCTAGATTACTTAAGAAAAGAACCCCCACTAGAGTCTTCTTTAAGCCCTTTTTAGACTCTCTAAAATTGAAAATATTGTCGAGCGATATTATTTCCCTTCACGCTTGCCAACATAAAATTTGAAAGAACATCTATCTGATGGTAGTTTACCCCTTTTTCAGTCCAGACGATTAATTTATGAATAAAGGTATGCCCTAGGATCTTTAGTTTGGTAGGAGAGTATTATGAGGTGTAAGTTTAATCCTTTTTCAGGCCTAAGGGCCTAAATGTTTGAAAAAGGGACATTCTTCTTTGTTTTGGTTTATCTCCTTTTCATGCCTTGGAGATTACTTACGAAAAAGGAACCCCCTCAAATTCCATAGTTAAGGTCTTTTCAGACTCCCTAAACATGAAAAGATTTCCGAGTGACCTTGTTCCTTTCACACTCATTAATTGGTCCAGAATGAATATCTATTTGGCATAATTTTAACCCTTTTCTAACCAATAGATTATCCAGGAAAAAAGTATGCCTCGGGAGACCTATCTCGGTTGGAAAGTTGTCTTAAGTTATATTTTATACTTTTTTGAGCTAAGGAGACTAAAATCAGAAAAAGGTTGTGAGTCCATAGTTAATCTCTTTTCAGACTCCTTAAAATTGAAAAGATAACCGAGTTATCTTGTCTTAATCACACTCATTAAAATGGTATTGAAGAGACGTCCTTTCATTGTATATCTAACACTTTTTTGAACTGACTAGACTAATTACAAAAAAGGAACACTCAGGAGTCATCTTTTACTATTTTTCAAATTCTCTAAACATGGAAAACCACTGAGATTACCTTCTCTAGGATCATAAAACTTCACATCGAAGGAGTCCTATTGTGTCTTACTTAATTGCATCACATGTCTCATCCTTTCGTCTTTGGCCTAATGTCGGCTTCATGTGCCTATTAACTAAACCTTCAAATCATTCCTTAAATACAAGCCTTGTAGCACTTTTTTCCCTTGCGATTTGACACCTTGACCCATGGAGGGATTTTCCCAAGTGTCCTTATCCTGCACATAACTCCTTTCACTAAGCATAAATATGTTCCATGCACTTGGAAATAGTTTTCTTGCCCACAACACTCATTCCTCCTTTGTAATCTAGCATTCTTTTATTCTTTTTCAAGCTCGTTAAAAATTTGAAAAAGACAAAAAAATCAAATATTCCAAAAAGAAGGGATGAGATATACATTCTATTTTTAGGTAGAAATATAGTCTCCCTTGGACAAAGCACATCCTTCCATTTGTTCACCAAGCATTGGGATCTAGTATGAACTTATGAAGTTGTTCTCATTACATAGAGATGTGTCCTCCTCCATTTGGTTACTCTTCCAAACATATGGAGAGTTTTTGGTGCCTCCTATATCAAAAACTTATGTCAATATTACCATGCCTGAGTCTCATCAATTTGTCATGATTTTTTACAAGGGAAGTTTTATCCAACCTGAGTCGTCCATTTTGCAGTTTATCTCTTAACTTTCATGAGTCGGCCATCCTGAGAGTCTAGTCAAGTTCAGATTCAAAATCAATGAAGTTCTACGCCTAGTGATCGATATCCTCTAGTCTTTCCCTGATGGAATATCAAAGACCTCAGGGTAGTGAGTCTTACACTCCTATTTATATCCTACCTGAGATTTTGAAGATCTTGATGTTTTTTCTTGAGCCATGAAGTCCTCATCTCTAGCCACATGCATTGATGCTTCTTGAAGATGCATATTATATTGTACTTATATATCATCAAATGATCTTGAGATGTAGATCTGTTGTGTATTGTTTGCAGCTACACTTTATATGTACATTTACATTTCATCTAGTAATCATATGTGACGTGGATCTGCAATGTACTTAATTAATGCTTAGTTTATCACGACATGGGTATGCTTGCTTCAGAGAGATTATTATTTTTGCAGATGGTAGACTCACAAACACTCATCTTAGGCTCACTCAACTTCATTCCTTCCCACTGTGTAAATATATTGTAATGTATTTCGGCCATCAATTTCTCTTCTAATCTCACACATTAGGGGCCATTTGTTATAGTCCAAAATTTCCTTACCTATGCATACAAGACATTGGCCTTTCCACTTACATACTTTTCCAAAATATTGTCGAGGTTGCTTCTTAAAAAATCCCCACTGTACTAACAACCCACATACACATGTGTGTTTCATGCTAGTTATCCCATGTACATATGCAAGATGCATGCTAGTTAGCTTGCGTTTACCTCCAAAAATTGCAAAAAAAATAAAATTGCAACAAATTCGACAGAGTTTACGGGCTATCAAGGGTTTCCTAACCATTTTACCCCTTGTATCCCATATCCAAACCGAATCATCAAATTTTCTCATATAAAAAGAGGTCTTGGGGTGTCATTTGACAATACAAGCAAGAAAATAAGAAAAGTCTACCAAAATCCCTTCCCCTTCTTAGCCCAAGTTTTGCATCCTATTCTAAGTTTTGGCCTCAACCTTCCCCTCTAGCCATTTCTCCTTATACAACCCTTTCTCCCTTCCCAAGTGATGAGTTCATTGTGAGAGGCTAGTGTGGGATTGATGCACTTGGAGCCATGATAGAGGTGCCCAAACTGGTTTGTGGAGAGATTGCCGACGAAGGTTGTAATCCTTTTGATCTTAATATTGAATAAAAGAGTTCATTCTTGTCCCAAAACATTATGTCTATATGATTTTATTTATTTATGCACATATGTCTATATCTAAACATTGAAAGTGATAAATAGATATTGTATGTGTTGTAGCACTGTATTCCTAAGTTTCTATAGGTCATCTTTGGGAGGAGACCCACAATCTCGGAAGCTCCAAAGAAGAAAGAGGTCTCCACTAGCCGCAAGGACTAAAGGTTCACCCATTTACCTTCTTTTTTCTCCCTTGTCATTTAATTTAGATAGTTTTGGGGTAGCTTAAGGGTAGAACAATATTTTAAGGGAAGTCAATGATCTGCCTGTACCTAGACTGAATATAGGGGGATTTTCCTCGTAGCAAAAAGGGGCAATTTAATGCACATGTTTGGTTGATTCTTTTATTAAATATGTCTTTATTGGCATGATATGTGTGAATTATGGACCCTTGTAGGGAATACTTTCTTTTATTTGAAGGACCTTGCTCGGTGAAAGCTATCCATGGAGGAATTATGGAAGTTTGACCTTCATGGGGGTTAAAAACCCCTAGGATGGATGCAATACCCCATAGGATGGGCAGAGCACCCTAGAGCCTTTGTGGAAAGAATAGAGGAAGTTTCCTTTTGAGGCACTTTCAAAATATTTGAGGACGAGATCGTAATCCTTTGCACCTGGATGTTGTCCTTTGGAGGCCTAAGACATCACTTTCCAAGCCCTTGACATCATTTGGAGGCTAGGGTTTCATGGTCTTGATGTTTCCATAGGTGATGTGATGTGGTTTGAAGGAAGGAGATGCATGGAATGACACTTTAGCACATGAGATCTTGACACATGGCCTTTGGAGGCCCAATGATCTACATTTTTAGGCTCGACATCTCACTTGTAGGCCTCACGTCACCCTTTTAGGGCATGATGTCACCCTTTTAGGGGATGAGGTCACCCTTCTTAGGGTTTTACTTTATGAATTTTTTATATTTGCAAGTTGTAAGAGAAAATAATGGGGGTCGACCCTCTTTTAATTTGTTGTTAACAAATGTTTTTGGACAAATTCAGTTAGATGACCTCATATAAATAGAGGACCATCTCTTTTATTTTTCACAACTCATAACTTGAGGGTTCTTCCTCTCTTGGACTGAAATTTTGACATATTTGGGATATTCATAATCTCTTATCTCTTATGCAAAACTGGATGCGTGACTTTTCTATTCGTTGAATAAGGGCTAGTGACTTCTCTTGGATTATTTTTCTTAGAAATTAGATGGAATGTGTTTGACAAAGTAAGGGTTTTTCATGCTATCTCTTGGAACAGGTAAGGAATTTATGCAATCTTGTGTATAAGGGCATACACCGTCCATCAAGGAATTTTCTACTATTTCTATTGAAAAGGCTTAAGGATTATTACAATAAGTAAGAGGGTTTACACCATTGTAGAAAAACCTTGCTAGGGTTTTTTTTCTCTAGGGAGTAAAAGGGTTTACAACCCTAGAAGAGTAATAAACCCTAGCTTAACTTGGATTTCTAAGCTAGATGATTTGGAGATTTTGTGCTTTCTTGAGTATTATAAGGGTTTAATTCTTGAGAAAAAAATGTATTCTCCTTGTTGGCTAGGTAGTTTTTTAAACAAGAGACTCCATTACCCAATAGATAAGGCACTAATTACATTGGAGATTGAATATTGTTGCATTGATAAATGTGAAATTTAAGAGATTGAATTGTTCAGGGTTGGATTTAAATTCTACATGATTTAAGCTATATTGTGCCCTAGGTGTGTCTTGATTTGATAAGTTATTGAGCTACTATAAAAATCATTAAGATACAATGAATAGGGCTAGAAAAAACTCACTCTCTCTTAATCTTTTACAACTTTTCTACCGCTGAAAATTACTTGTAAGTTGTGATAAATGTGCTATTGATGATAAGCTATTGTTTGGGTGGTTTACTTGCTAAATTCAGTGGATAGAATTTTCTTTTGTAGAAAAAAAATTCTACAACCATTGGGCTGTTGTAAATACTCGCCGATAACACTCATTTACATCTTTCATTTCTCATCGAAGTATTGGTCTAAACATTGGAAAATAGTGTACTACTTGAAAGCTTTATTTTCCAATATCATATACTTGATTTTGATGGTTTAATTTGTAGTTGTTAAAAAAATTTCATTGTTGATATGTATTTACTTAGTTCTTCAATTTTGGGAAAACAAGGTTTCGTGCTGATTCCCCACTTTTCTTGAGGCTTGTATAATCATATTTGGTCTTATTTTGGTTTGTCTAACACTGTTTTAGAGGTACACGACCTTGGAAAGCATTTAACAACTCCAGATACTCTCTTCTCAAACTTTAAGTTGTCTTAGACCTTGACCTATATGGGTATTCATCTAGCTTCTTGCTTCTCTTATTCCAATCCCCCTAGGGTTAGTCGGAAAGCCTCCCTTGTGTAGGACTATTACTTCACTAAAATGAGGGGGACATCTATTAAGGTGACAATGATAGGTGTCCCCTATTGTGTCACACATTTGTTTCTTAAGTCAGGCTTTTCCCAAACTACAAACCATGTGATAATAGTAAGCATGCATGTTATTTTTCTAAATTGCATCAATTGGTGCACTATACAGGTTTTATCGTACTAGTGTGGTGTGTAAATATTGATGCACCGACAAACAATTTAATTTGAAAAATGAAAATGAAAACATCCACATTTAAATTTTGCGGAGGTT
>JASDQU010013507.1:19325-32119 GCA_032191745.1 Picea mariana | reverse complement strand
GTGTCACACATTTGTTTCTTAAGTCGGGCTTTTCCCGAACTACAAACCATGTGATAATAGTAAGCATGCATGTTATTTTTCTAAATTGCATCAATTGGTGCACTATACAGGTTTTATCGTACTAGTGTGGTGTGTAAATATTGATGCACCGACAAACAATTTAATTTGAAAAATGCAAATGAAAACATCCACATTTAAATTTTGCGGAGGTTTTTCTTTGTAGAGAAAATAATAGAGGTATGTCTTCGATGCTTCTCACAACATAAAGCACCACTGCGTTTGTTTTATAACAAAGCATTGGGTCATCCTTATATAATTAGGTGCATCATTAACTTATAAAATTCATTAGAATATATATTTGAATTTAGATTGTTCTACTCTTCTCAATATGATGGTTTTAGCTCAAATGTAGGAAAACAAGAATTATAATATCAAATGGCCAATTATTCATATTCTATCTCATTCCATATCATTGCAAGTCCTTCAAGTTACCCCCCACGAATTGTAACAAGTATATATTTTATTTTTGATTTATTTATCTCATTGAATTTATGTTATGTAAGTAGTGTAGTTCAATAATTGTTCAATGAATTTTGTAGGATCATGATTCATGATCAAGTTTGTATGTGCAAGATATTCTAGTAGTCCAAAAATTCCACAAGCTCTTATTAGGAGAAAGATACTGCAAACATATGTTTGATGAAAGTAGAAAATTTCTTTACCCTACCAATTATAACATGTCATTTTTCAACAACCAACCTGGGTCAACAGTTTTACATTGTGAATTGGATATCTTTTATGGAGACACCCCTTTGGTAATATGAAAACAATTATTGAGTAATTGTATTTTTGGATTTTTAATGGAAATAATGTAAATGTATTTATTAATTTGACATTTTTTTTATAAAGTGGTTGGTTGGATTTTTATTATTGGGAAAAAAATTATATTCTTCTAACAAATGTTTCATATAATGTTTGAACATAGTAAATTCATTATGTTACTAATATTATCGATGTAATATTCAATATTTTTACAATCGGGAATTTGATGACAAGCGAACTTTCTACCATATACTATTGCACCCCACTACAAAGTAATTTTGTGATATTTCTATTAAACGAGCACATTTCAAAGAGGAATAATAATGAGCATGGTTGAATCCACCACCTATTCAATTCCCACTATGTCTCAAGTCACCAATTCAAAACCTCTACAATAAAACTAGTTCTTCACATGTTGGGGGCAAAGGAAATGATATAGAAGTTGGTATGGATGATTTCGTATAGGATAATCAATCCATGGAGGGAGTGTTGTTAGATGCATTCCATCAAAATGAACTAGGGGATGATGCTAATATACTTGATACCTTTTTCCAAAGCCTAAAATCTTCTTCCACCACCCCTCTCTTTGGAGATGGGTCAAGTTTTACCCAAGTAGGGACAAAAATGTTACTGTACAACTTGAAAGAAATGTATGGTATGCCATACGCATGTTTTTATGCACTTTTGAGGTAACTAAGCATTAATTCACCTAACATTTTAAGGAATCTTGTCACATAATGAAGGAAGAGAATGGTTGATTTTATGCATGCTTAATGATAATGCACATTTCTATTTCCCACTAATTGTTGGTTACTCAAAGATAATGTACTTTTGAGAGATCATTCCTTTCTCAATAGTTTCACAAAGTGTTATACCCCTAAAATTCCCTACCTATGCATACATGGCATTGGCCTTTCTACTTGCAAAGTTTGCCAAATTACTGCTAAGGAAATTTCTTTAGAAAACTATTTTTTGGAGCATGTATGTGCATGCTTCACTACTTATTATGTACATACACTAGCTAAATACTAGACAACTCACATACATACGCTAGGTGCATACTAAAAAACTTATTTTAACTCAAACGTTGCAAAAAATAAAACGTTGCAAGAAAGTAGGTGGAGTTAACGAGATATTGGAGGTGTCCTAACCAATTCACCCATTGTATCTAGTCCCCAAACCAAATAACTATCCTTTTGTCATTTAAAAGGAGGTATTGGGGTCCCATTCCAACATGAATCATGAGAATAGAGAAACTCTTCCAAAATCCCTTCCCCCTCTTCTTCCAAAAATTGCAGCCCTTTCTGAGGTTTGGCCTCAATATTACCTCTCTAGCACTTTCTCCTATACAATCCCTTCCCTTTCCCTAAAGTGATCAGTTTATTCTGAGAGAAGGCTTTGGGATGATGCACTTGGAGCAACAATAAGAGGATCCCGAACCTGGTTCACGGAGCATCAATCGTTGAAGGTTGTAACTTTTAATCTTCATACTGAATAAAATAATCCTTTTCTTGTCCCAGATATTATGTGTTTATGATTTTCATTTGATTTATGCATAATGCTTTATATATAACCCTAATATTGATGAGTAGAGATAGAATATTTGTATCATTGTTTGCCTAAGTATTCTTGTAGGTCATCTTTGGGAGGATATGGATAGCATGAAAAGCTACAAAGGTGGAGGAGTTCTACATTGAACGTTAGGACCAAACATATTATTTTTGACCTACTTTCCTATCTATTTATGTTCATCCATCTAGAATGTTTGGGTTGGTTTAAGAATAAGATTGTCTTTTAAGGGAGATCATATCTCTTCCTGTACTTTGACCATGGTATAGTAATAGGAAGATTCTCCATGTTAGCACAGAGGCAAAGAAAATGATGAAAATTTAATTCGAGAACACAACCAGATCAAAGATCAACACATCGATGTTTTCATGTGGTAAAACCCCTATGGGGAAAAATCCATGGTCCCAACCAATGTGTCCACTTCAAACAATTTATTAATGCAAACGAAAAATTTATAGGGAGATTTACAAGAGAGTTTCTCACAAACGATCATTGGTAAATGACCCTCCATGCTCTTTAAATAAATATCATGGGCCAATTGGGTGTTAGGCCACAGATCAATTTATTCATTAAGATCGAGAGGAATATAAACCGTTATATCACTCTACGTCAAGAACATATCATGGCCTTCGTATTTTCTAACTACAAATGCATACTAATGCATACTAAAGAAACACACACTAAGAAACACACTTTTACCTAATGACACATTAGACCAAGTTGATCTTAACTAACTCCTAAGTGTCTAAATATCCTAACATCCTTCATTAAGAACAACTTGGGATAGGATTGAAGGATTTACAAAGGCAACAAAATAGGAGGACGAAGGAATTAGAGCCTATCCCCCCTTAATGACAACTTCTTGAAATCCTAACATAGATCGAAGTTTGGAAAAATTTTCTTCTGTAAGAGACTTTGTGAAAATGTCTTCAAGTTTATCTTCTATAGGGAAAAAGAACACTTCAATAAATTGATTATGAATCATATTTATGATGAGTTGCATGTGTGGCTAGATTATTTTGTTCCATTGATGTTGAACTGGGTCTTTGGCAAGCTTGATGGAACTCTGATTTTCACACTAGAGGCTGGTCAGATGCAGCTGCTGGAATCCAAACTTTGAAAGGATCAGTCAAAGCCACATAGATTCATGACTTGAATTAACCATTTCTTGGTACTGTACTCATTCTAAAGAAAGTGAAATATCCTATTTTTTCTTATAGGCCCAAGTGACAGGTCGTGAACCAAGGTTGAAAACATAACCTATAGTAGAATTTTGATCCTTAGGGTCGCTGACCCAATATAAATTAGTGAAGCCAACAAATAAAGGAGCACTCCTAAACTGTAATGTGTCATGAAATGAACTATATGTTGGACATTGTTATAGCCCTACAATTCCCTACCTATGCATACATGGCATTGACATTTCTACTTGCACAATTTTCCAAATTATTGCTGAGGAAATCTCTTTAAAAAACTATTTTTTGGAGCATGTACGTGCCCTACTGCACTACTTCCCATGTACATATGCTAGCTAGATACTATAAATCCTACGTACATATGCTATATGCATACTAAACATCCCATGTTTACCTCCAAAAGTTGAAAAAATAAAAAGTTGCAAGGAATTCAATGGAGTTAACGAGCTATTGGAGGTTTTCTAAGAAATTCATCCACTGTAGCCCATCCCTAAACTAAATACATATCCTTTTGTCATATAAAAGGAGGTCTTTGGGTCCCATTCCAACATGAAGCATGATAACAAAGAAACTCTCCCAAAATCCCTTCCCCCTCTTATTCCAAATATTGCACCCCTTTCTGAGATTTGGCATCAGTATTCCCTCTCTATCCCTTTCTTCTATACAATCCCTTCCCTTTCCCTAAAGTGATCAGTTGATTGTGAGAGAAGGATTTGGGATGATGCACTTAGAGCAACATTAACATGAGACTGTACCTAGTTTGCAGAGCATCAATCGTTGAAGATTGTAACTTTTAATCTTCATACTAAATAAAATAATCCTTTTCTTGTCCCAAATATTATGTGTTTATGATTTTCATTTGATTTATGCATAATGGTTTATATCTAACCCTAACATTGATGAGTAGAGATATAATATTTGTAGCATTTTTTTCTGAAGTATTCTTGTAGGTCATCTTTGGGAGGAGACCTGCAGCCTGGGAAGCTACAAAGGTGGAGGAGGTCTACATCGAATGTTAGGACCAAATGTACTACTTTTGACCTACTTTCCTATCTCTTTATGTTAATCCATTTAGAATGCTTGCGGTAGTTTAAGAAAAGGATTGTATTTTAAGGGATATCATAGCTCTGCATGTACTTTGACCCTGGTATAGTAATAGGGGGATTTTCCCTGCTAGAAGATTTTGCGACTCCACCGGGGAGTCTCTCTAGGGTTTTAGAGGGAGGTTTTTTGGTTTTAATTTGATTCTCTATTGCCTTTTGCATTTTTTTTATCAAGTTCACTTAGTATTTTCAGGATCTTTGGTCACCTGCAAGGTGCCTACTAGCTTTCCCTACCCAATTAGTCTTAATAGTCTTTTTCTTTTTGAAAAATCTCAGAGGTGTATGCACTCTGCTTTGGCTCAACACACGTACATACGCACTCTTCATAGTAGACAAACCATGTACATACGCAAGTTGCTGGTGCAACAACCCATGTCTTTGTGTCCTGAAAGTGTTTATAAAAAAAGAGAAGTGTTTCACTTTCTTGAAAGAAGCTTTAGGCTTCTCAGGGCTTTCATGGATTTTACAAAGTCTTTGTTATTGGCCTTAGCTTAGGTTAAAGATTCATTTTCAAATTGTTTCTTGATTTTCTTTTGTTTTCCCTAGAGTTTTAGAGTGAACTTTCAAGTTTTAGATCCTCCTTTGGTTTCTTTTTGAATCCCTACGTTTACGTAGTCATACTAGGGTCTTTGTCAATCTTGGTTTTTGTTTTCTCTTTTTCCTGTTTCATGCTTTGAAAAAAAAAAATTACTTTGGTTTTTATTTTTAAAGCAGTTAAAAAAATCAAAAACATTTTTTTCATTTAGCTTGGTAGCGTAGCCTAGGTTGTTTGTTTACAAAAGAAAAGAGTTTCAATTTTGAAGTTCTTTCTTTCTTTCTTGGAAATATAAGTAGTTTTTCATAGTCAAATGAAAGAACATTTTAGGAAACTTTCAATTATAATATCTGGAAACATTAATTTGAAAAGTTGATATTTACAAAGGGTTTAACAAGATTTTGCTTTAAATTTGAAGTATCTTATTTTCTTTTTAATGCTCTAAAGTTTTCTTCATTTTTCGTCTCTCCAAAACACCACTAGTTGCATGATCGCATCCTTTGCGTAAATAATGCCTATAAAATTAACGCTTAACTTAAAATATATTAGAATTTTTGTTTATAGGGTTCACCAAATAGTTTAGGCTTTTAGGGCCTTGAAATAGGTGTGAAGAGGAAAGTCTTCAAGGCCATTTGAAACAAAAGTTGGAGTCACGGATAGGGAGTGTCTAAATTCTAGTGTCGTAAGAGTTATTCGCGAGCCCCCTCTAACATAGTGTCTAAACACAAGGTCGCATAAGGAAAGGTAGAGGAAATAACCCCTCCAAACCCAAACCAAGCATAGTGAGGATTGCATATTGAGCGTCTTTCTTGGGAACAATACTGATCACATTTTTCTATGGAGCCTCATGGACCTCGAATCCATTCGAGATCCTCAATTTTATTTTGGACCATTTGGTTTTGAAACCCTTGAAGGGATTCAAAATTATTATCCTCCTCACTACGATCAACTCGACTGTTGATTGTAACCTTCTGGTGACTGACTGCGAGCTAAACGCTTAGTTGCCTATTTTTTACAGACATACATAGGTGACTATAGGGGTATACTGTGGTACCTAGGATGGATCTAGGATCACGCTTCATAGAGTATACCTGGAGCGTGCTTTAGTGTTCAATTGTCACTTGTACTACTTAGTTTCTCTAGTGTCATTTGATGTAACTATCCTTCCCACTAGTTAGTTGTCTACTTGATTTATATTTAGAAACTTTCAGTCTGTGCTCTGTGTTTCACACTATTCAAAACTTACAGTGTCAGTTGATCATTTCACAAAGTGGAAGATCAACATCTCCATCGATCCTGTAGGATTCAGGGTCTGTTGTCGATTACTTTGGATCCACCTCCATCACTATTGAGGTAAAGACTATATCAAGAAGGATCATTCAAAGCGACCGGACCATAGGAAAATATACTCGAGCCAGATCCGAGAGGATGCTTTTTGGAACTAGTGGAATCTATAATTTATGACTTTGAGACTGAAGGTTTCAGGCCAGTGAATCCTCCGATCACCGACTTGTTAGCACCGCTTATAATTCATATTTTCCCTCTCAAGGTGACATCTTCTGAACGTCAGTTTATTTGGCCAATGACAATGGAAGAAAATTCTGCTACTTTGTCAGGGAGTCCCCATACTCTCATTACAACTACCACTAGAAGGGGTGTTGTACCTCCTCCCCCACTTCCGCCTATTAGTACCATGACTTTCCCAACACCCACGACCTCGAGAAGTGGTTTGATTCCTTTCATGACTACAACCATTGTTCCATTCACTCAGAACGCGACAGGCACTCCCTTTTCATATGGGATGCCTGACTTTGACTTGAATTCAATTATGACTTACTCTACTTTACAGAATATGGGTCTAGGGGTAGGGAGTTATGATGCTCCCTTGCAAGGATATGTCGTGGGAACCATGGCCCCACTTAATTCTATTCCTTATGGTAGGGGTCATATACCTCCTCCATCCCCTTCACTCGGTGGTGTTTTTTAGTAGCCTATCAGGCCTAACACTAACTATACTTTTCTAGTGGAGAAAGTTTAGGACCATCATCCTACATGATGCCGGTGGGATCAATGTCATTCTATTTGTTTGTTGTGTTTGGAACCAAAACTTTTTCTTCGTCTTTTATCTCAATTGGGGGGAACCCCATATTTGATCAACATAAACATGTGCAAGGTACCATTCCTTCATAGGGAGCAATGACAGAAGTATACTCCACACAAGGTCTTTGGAATCCTTGGTAGGGATCGTTTCCCACACAAGGGATGTCAGTCATGGGAAACCCCTTCCATACTCAATTGAACCCCGGGTAAGGTCTAGTACCTATGCTAGTAAGATCAGTTTGGGGCATCCTGAGCCAAGGTCCTTGTAACACTACACAGGGAACAATACCTGTGAGATATGTCATCTAACTTTGGGAGTCAGCTGATGATGCAACAACAGACATAATTTCCCTTTTTTGGTCAAGGCCATGGTTTCTACCAAAACCTGGGCCAACAGTCCAACTTTTCCTAGCAACCTGGTGCCATTGAAAACCCAGGTCCCTCTTTTCATGTAAATACTCTGCAACCAAAACTACCCTTTCTGGAAACCCTTCATTTTCTAGACTTGTTGAGATTGTCAAATGACCTGATTTGTCACGATACACATTTCCCCCCCATGTCGACTAAGTTTCCTTCTAACATTTTGAAATTTGAGGGCAAGATTGATGAATATCTGGGTGATCACGTGACTACTTTTCACATGTGGTTCTCATCAAACGCGTTGAAGGACGACTACGTTCAGTTGCACCTTTTGCAATGAACTCGTATAGGGGGTGCAAAAAAGTGGTATATCGATTTCGAAAACTCTAATTACTCTTACTTTAATGACCTGGATATGGTTTTCTTGAACCATTTCCAGTTGCCAGTGAGATATGATGTTGGCACCGAGTTATTGGTCAACTACGAGAAGACTAAGGCTCACCATATCTCAGATCATATCCACGAATGGAGGTGACRAAAGAGATTGATTAAGGTCAAGGTCACTCCTGCATTTTTTCTTGAGTGCTTCTTGAAGTATTTTGTTCTTTGCRTGTCTAAAGACGTAGCAACGTTCGGGGTGTTTTATGAGGAAGAGGCTATTATGAGATCCCATCAACTAGAACTGATTTACTCCAAGTCTGGCATGATTTACGAGATCTTACCCGATGCACCACAATCCAATCTTGATAAGGCCAAACAAAAGTATGGGCCCCATGYTGATGGCATAGTGGGATCAACACAAAGCAATTCCATGGATCTATTGCCTAATCAATTACAACAATTGTTGATTCAATAGACTATGGCCTACTGGACTCCTAGTTCGACTAYCGCTGCAACCTAGATGTCGGATGTACACATTGTGCAATAGACAACTCCCAAGGCCAACCAAAAGACCGAGGGAATGAAGAAACAAAAAAACAAGAAGGGTAAAGGGGATAAAAAGGTTGCTAAAAATGTTGGCGATGGAAAATCTGAGAAGAGGAAGGTGAAGTTTCTATGTAAGGTTTGCAGGAACGACCACTTAACTCACCTATTCCCTCAGCTTGTGGAATCCAAGAAGCTACTAGCACAACAACAACCTCCTATGTGGACAAACTCTTTTCCACAAGGGAAAAATATGAATTGGGATTCTACATCCACAAACATGGTTGGGGACAGTCAGGGACCCCCATGCCTAATACTAATAACTCAGCCATGAAAATTTACATGATGAAGGTCGATGCTCATTTATTAACTAGGAATCATGACTATAGAACCCCAGAATCTATTGAGAAGGGCAATGAGGCCTCCAACCCATTAAATCCTTTTCAAATTGAGAAGAAAGTGGGAGAGACAATGACTCACATCCCTAAAGGTGTGTTTAAGAAGGCTTCCCATAACCCAAATGCAAGGGCCTCTCAGAGTTACTCCATCATGGAGGATCTAGAATAGACCCCTTATGCAATGTCTTCTATGGAGGTTCTCCAAAGTTTCTCCTCATAGAGAAAATATTTATTGTCCACCTTGGGAGTGGCAGAGCCCAGTAACTCAGGGATGCTTGTTTTCGATCCAACTGACCTTAAACCTCATCTTCCTCGTGATGTCTCCTTTCAGATAGCAATGGCATACACCACTAAATCGTTGACATGGAACATTTTGCGTACGGTGTTTGATGAGGGTTCCTCGACTTGCGTGATGTCTTTGGAATGTTGGAGGGCCATTGACCAACCTGAGTTGTCTCTATCACCTACATTGCTTATAGCTTTTGACGGTCGATCATTCAGACCACACACTATAATTCCTTCTTTTCKCATGTAGTTGGAGGTTTAAACTATGTGCGTCGATGTTGAAGTAGTCAATGTGCCTCTCCACTATAATATTATGTTAGGACAGAGTTGGAATTATGAAATGCATGGGGTTGTAGCCACTATTTTTTGGGTCTTATTCTTTCTGCATGAGGGATGAATTATAACCGTCAACTAGTTGTCCTTCTCTCATCTTGAACCTTCATCGGGGGCTTCCACAGTCCCAATGATTAATAACCCACAGCTAAGAACTATCAACTTAGGCATCAGATTGTTTTTGTTTTTGATGGGAACTTTTGATTATCCACCACCTGCCAATGATGTAAGAGCAATTTTTCAAGTGTTGTCTTTAAAAACGAGCTACTTTCATGACCTATTGACTTTACCTTCCCCATCGACTTTGATGGAAGGGACAGGGAACCTTGGGATGGCCATGCCCTTATCTGCAACTGAGGTTGCATACAATGTTTTCCAACAAGCCTTGGCCAACTCCGATCCAACTCCCCCACAAGAGCTATATCCATTTCTTGAGCCTATTTGGGCTTAGGACTCTCTCTCCACTTAGGACCCTTTTGAATTATTCTTTCCCTATGACAAGCTGATTCTAGAGGAAATGACTAGTCCTGACAGACCTTGGGATGATATTCACCATAGATCTTATTTTCTTCTCGAGATTAGGAGAATAGAGGCGGGAGAGTTTGTTTTGACCATGAATGAAGATAGTCCTCTTCCTATTAACCCTTTGGCTATGCATAGAGTATACTCCGAGGGAAACATCGAAAGTATTGTTGTAGCGATTCCTATTGATATCTCCAAAACCCCTTGCATCGTGGAGAATGGATTCATCGGAGCGAATTTATGCCCTGAAGAGATTCAAATTTACACCGAGTTGTTTAAGGATTTCTATGACATTTTTTCCTAGTATTAAGAGGAGATGATAGGCATCGACCCATGAATTGTTGAACACTAAATCATGACTTATATTGATGTCAAACAGATCTGACAGAATCTTTGCCTCATCAATCCTCGAAAATCAGTGGCAATAAAGGTTGAAGTAAAGAAACTTTTCAAAGATGGTTTCATATGCCCCATATAATTGACGGAATGGGTATCAAACATGGTTCCTGTCAACAAGAAATAGGGCACAATTCTCATTTTTATGAATTTTTGTGATTTGAACAAAGCTTTCCCAAAAGAAAATTTTCTAACCTTGTTTATTGATCATATTGTGGATGAGTGTGTGGGTTGCGAAGTATTTTCTTTCATGGATAGTTTTTAATGATATATTCAAATTCAAATCAAATCTGAGGACCAACGTAAAACAAATTTTATTTTTCCTTGGGGTACCTTTGGGTATCGAAAAATGCCTTTTGTCCTGAATAATCTAGAGCTACCTTTCAACAGTCCATGTTGTTCACTTTTCATGACCTCAAACACATACTCGAGGCATACCTGGATGATCTAGCATCAAGTTCTCACAAGAGATTTGATCATCCTGCCCATTTACGACAAATCTTTGAGAGGTGTCGCTACTATCAAATTCACTTGAATCCAATTAAGTGTATTTTTTGCATGACATCAGGTCATTTATTAGGGTTCATCATGTTGAGAAAAGGGATCATTTTCGATCCTCTTAAGGTTGAGGCGATAGTTCAATTTCCTGCCCCACGCACAATAACCCATATTCATAGCTTATAGTGGAAAGCGAATTTTCTTTGGCATTTTATCGCTAATTATGTCGATATCACTAAAGGGTTCATGCATATTTTGAAAAAAGGGGTCCCATTCTGTTGTGATGAAGGAGATCAGTGCTCCTTTGAAGCGTTGAAACATGCCCTGGTGTCTACCCCTCTGCTTAGGCCTCCTGATTATAACAAATATTTCTTGTTGTATTTGGATTCTACAGAGTCGACCATCGACATGGTCTTGGTTTAGGAGGATGACATGCTCGAAGAGCACATTATCTATTATGTTAGTTGAGGCCTAGTTGGACTTGAACTCAACTACTCCTATGTTGAGAAACTTTCTTTGGTAGCTGTCCACGCTGTCCAACGGTTCTGTCACTATATATTACTTTGAAAGACCACCATCATCGTAGTCGTCAACCCCTTCCAATATGTGTTAACGTGACGGGTCATTGGCAGAAATCTTAGTATATGGATAGTTATCCTATAAGAGATTGACTTGGATTTTGTCTCCGCAAAATATAAAAATTCATTGGTAATTGTTGAACTAATTTCAGAACTACTAGTCGATTCTGGTGATATTCTACCCAAAGAGTCACCTATCAATGAAGATATTTTTCTAATTTCATCTTTGGACCCTAGGTATGGAGATATGCTTGTGTATATTTAGACTTTGAAGTTCCCCAATTCTGCTTCTCATGATGAGCATCGAAGAATATGATACCAAGCGTGAAACTATCTCATCCTCGAGGACACTTTGTATTGTCAAGGTGTAGATTTCATTCTTCAACGACGTCTTACCCATGAAGAAGCATAGCTCATTTTGAGAGACTATCACACTAGAGCATGTGGATATCATTTTTCTAGGTTGTAAACAACCCAAAAGATTATTCACGTAGGATACTTCTAGCCATGACCAATAACAAATGAAATATTATGATGGGTATGATTCAAGTATAAGAGGCTACCAACTAATTGATGGTACAAAGTGGCATCAACTTATTTATAAGTACAGGTGGAAACAAGTTTGACACCATTCTGGAAGGGAGAAGGAGATGGTTTACAATATTCTATGTGAAAGAGTCGAAGAATGTCACAAGAATACTTAGATTGGGAAAGAAAAATTCCTTCCTTGGTTTGGAAAACTTGGAGGCCAAGGAATAGTGCAAATAACATAACTCGATCATTTCAAATATCTTATTAAGGATGGTTTTCATATGGTTTAAAATTTTAGGGTCACTACTAGTGAGGATAAGATCATCAACATAACGAACATGGATTATGGGATGACATCCTACTTTGTTGCTATAGACATTAGGATCAAAATGGCATCTAGAAAAACTAGTGAGAAGAAGAAAGTTGTCCATTTAGGCATACCAAGCTCGGGAAGCTTGCTTAAGACTATAAAGATATTTATTAAGGCAAAAAATATGGGTAGAGTCACTATGGATATAGCCATAAGGTTGTGTTGAGCACTCAACACACCCTAAAAAGCCTTATCAAATTTTATCACTTTTTGGGTACCACTTTTTTTCTCCACTATCTGACTCAATTTCATTTTTGGGAAATATTTTATCTTT
>JASDQU010013507.1:0-19305 GCA_032191745.1 Picea mariana | reverse complement strand
TCATGATGAGCATCGAAGAATATGATACCAAGCGTGAAACTATCTCATCCTCGAGGACACTTTGTATTGTCAAGGTGTAGATTTCATTCTTCAACGACGTCTTACCCATGAAGAAGCATAGCTCATTTTGAGAGACTATCACACTAGAGCATGTGGATATCATTTTTCTAGGTTGTAAACAACCCAAAAGATTATTCACGTAGGATACTTCTAGCCATGACCAATAACAAATGAAATATTATGATGGGTATGATTCAAGTATAAGAGGCTACCAACTAATTGATGGTACAAAGTGGCATCAACTTATTTATAAGTACAGGTGGAAACAAGTTTGACACCATTCTGGAAGGGAGAAGGAGATGGTTTACAATATTCTATGTGAAAGAGTCGAAGAATGTCACAAGAATACTTAGATTGGGAAAGAAAAATTCCTTCCTTGGTTTGGAAAACTTGGAGGCCAAGGAATAGTGCAAATAACATAACTCGATCATTTCAAATATCTTATTAAGGATGGTTTTCATATGGTTTAAAATTTTAGGGTCACTACTAGTGAGGATAAGATCATCAACATAACGAACATGGATTATGGGATGACATCCTACTTTGTTGCTATAGACATTAGGATCAAAATGGCATCTAGAAAAACTAGTGAGAAGAAGAAAGTTGTCCATTTAGGCATACCAAGCTCGGGAAGCTTGCTTAAGACTATAAAGATATTTATTAAGGCAAAAAATATGGGTAGAGTCACTATGGATATAGCCATAAGGTTGTGTTGAGCACTCAACACACCCTAAAAAGCCTTATCAAATTTTATCACTTTTTGGGTACCACTTTTTTTCTCCACTATCTGACTCAATTTCATTTTTGGGAAATATTTTATCTTTTTTTGTTTTCATGATTCTCATCACCTATTCAAGTTTGTTTGAACTTATGAAACCTCATGAATAAAATACCTTAACACCTGAATTAAGAATCGACAACCAAACATTGCACCTAACGCGCTCAGGTTCGGCGTTGGAAAGAATTCAAGTAAGTAAAGGAACCACACAGAAAACAACAGTCATCGAGCGTCGATCCTCATCATTAGAAGGAAGAAGGAATTTTTGGTTTACATAAGTTTTTCTCATAAATTTTTGAGAGATAGTCGATCCCCTTAGGCATCGGTAAAATACGAGGAAGACATATGTTAACAAAGGATGTAAAGAAATCGCCTATAGCCAATGCCTGACGCATTTTATCGGGATCAGGGAAAATCCAGAAGGATCAAAACAAACATTTCGACCATGATAGAGTTATCTCTGATCATCGATCCTCAATGCATTTTCGGCATCAAGACTTTTTCGAGGGAGCCGATCCAAGAGCACTTGGGTAGTTTTATTATCGATCGCCAATCCTTGACACTTTTCGGCATTGACAAAATAGGTTTTGGTTTTAGAATGAATATCTTAAGGAAAGTTCCAACTCTGATTAATATGAGCGAATTAAGTGACTGGTCTCGAATGCCATTTGTCTTTTCTAGGTTAGAGGGTCGTATGCTCTAGTTCTATCGTGAGTCATTTTTGGTTCCCTAGGTCCTAGTCACACCTCCAAGTCATCTTTTCCACGTCAACACTATATGGTAAGATCGATCGGCATCGAAGCTTTTGCAGGATGATATTAACAAAAATGTTTGCAGCACAATCCTGACCCCCGATCCACTAGCTGAAAGAGAGGAACGATGGGATTTTTGCGGCATTATATACGATCGAATTTTGCACATTTAAGGAACAAGTCAATACTCAATCCCGCATTAGTTGATACCCCTTCCACCAATTAGACAACAACATTTTGAAATCACTGATAGACCATATTACCACCCATGCCTCTTCCATCAACCCACGATGAATTTAAGTTCAAACTCCTCTAAATATTCAACGACAGATTTGTTGAAATTTCACTCATAACCGAAGTTGAATTGCTGATGCAACACAGTAAGATATTCCCTATTTAAATATATTGAACCGTTGTGAAAATATTCATTATGCATGTAAGTGAATTCTAGAGTGTCTGAAGGAGCAAAGTGAGTGACGCAAAGCCTATATTGACCCTCTTGATTATCAAAAACTAGGTTTAACAAGCTTCATAGGTATCTATCCAAGTCTGTCAATTCGTTGGTTATAATTTATATATGTTCATCTCATCTCTTACACAGTCTCTAAACTCCACTCTAGTTGGAGGAAGAATGTTGTCAATAAATCCAACCACAAGACGATGAAGGAAGGAGAGGCACCAAATTTCTACATGGCCTCATACCTGATCGATGTCATGTGCGCAAGGAATGTCTTCGCCGACATGAATCTAAGCTAGCATGTTGCAGATCTCCTGGTCCATGTCTACTTCAGTGTGCTATGTGAGAATGGGTACAAGAAATATTATGCATTCATATGTGATGAATTCAATGCCTGCATTTATTTTATTCTTTTTAAGAAGGAATGCCAAAGGCTATCGGCAACAACTAAGAAAATGATATCCAATTTAGGACATTGGTACTTGGACGACTGTTGAACCTACATCAGGTTGTTCGGGGCCACTAAAGCACCACATCTCCTACCATCTCATGTCCCAGACCAGCTCATCATGGGAGAAATCTGTTATCAGACCATCATGTAGGGCTATAATGCCACATTGGTCAAAGAAAAGAAGAAGGATTTCATACCCTACGATTTCCATGTGGGGTTATATTTGGTAAAGGATACTACTCAAGCCAAACAAGAATGGTTGAGCCAACTTGAATTCAAGTTCTCGATAGGATGATTCCACAAGCATGAACCTAAAGGCCTGGTCCTCCAACATGCTTTGTAAGTATTTTCCTGTAGGACGTATGTTCATGATAAGTTTGAGGATGAAGTCTTCACAGAGAATGCCTAGGACTGGGACGAGGTGGTGCAGAGAATGGCCAACCCAAACTTGACCAGGTTCAAGGCCATGAGTGTGGATGAATAGGTGGAAACAATAGAGAAGTTGTATCAAGAGGCCCTCATATCTAGGGAAGAATTCAGAGCAACAGAGACAACAGAGGCACAAAGAAGGGGATTTTTATTGACCCCAAAGGCACAAACAAAGGGATTTCTCTTGATGGAAGAGGCATAAAGAGTCATTGATCAGTTGCAGAATGAACTGGATCTCGTAGAGATGACAAGGGTTCCTGTTGAAAACCCAATTGAAATTCGAGGAGGACCAGGCAACCGAGAGCTGATATAGATTGAAGACACCACCAGGTCAAATAACCCTAAAGCCTCAACACCACAGGCCACATCACCAAGGGAAGCTTCGGCTAAGCCCGAGATAGCAAGGACATCAGGGAGAGAAAGTACACCAAATCCCCTATTCGATCTAATAACCATCTACGATGATAAGGAGAGTTCATAGATGTCCCTGGTCAGTTCAGTGAAAATCATAGAGGAAATAGGACCTGAGGAGGCATCCACCCCAGGTCTTGATGTTCCAATTCAAACCCACTAGTAGAACGAGCATGAGGTGGAAATTTCTTTGGACGTTGAGCCACTCGACATACCAAGAATCCCAATGGATAGCTTGAGGGATAAGCTAGGATCAGGTGAACAAGGGGAACAAATTTCACAACAAGAGATCAAAATCTCGACAGTCGATTACCAATTAAGTACTAATCCTGCCCCTGATTCATCAATTTTTACCAATACTTTACCACCTGATGAGAAACAACCAAAGGATGAGCCATCGGGACATACAAAAGAGATTTAGGAACCCAGTCTTGAATAGATATAAACCTTCAAGAGCCTGGGAAACACTCTTACTTGGGGAGAGAAACAAATCCCCGAACCTGTGGATGAGGTCGTTGATATACAATCCATCGCTTATGAATGAAAGAGGAAATCCATCATGAAGAGAACCACTAATAAAAGGAGGCTTACTTTGGATAGTTTCATCCTCATCACCACATAGGATAAATTGATCAGCACGAAGCATGCCAAGACAACCAATAGTATCGACGTAGGGATGGAAATCACAGACGCCACCCTAGATAGAGAAAGGAAAGATGAAGAGGAGTTGGTTGTTGTGCTAAAGGAGTTTAGCATCTATGCCAATTGGTGAAATACTATCAGGACTAGTCCACACAGACCATGATATTCTTGAGAAGCTAATTCCAAGATGCCTACAAGAAATTCATGAGTGAGCGACAACTTTTCACTGAAAATCATAAATGACTTCTAGGACGAGACCCTTATGGCGCTAGCAACATGCAAAGATATGGAAATATGGTATGATAAGGCCCACCAAGAAGTGGAAAGAAATGATTACATCAATGCGATTCAAAAGGGTCAAGACACCAAAGAGAACGATATTTGGGTGCTAAGGGACAACAACATTCACTGTATAAGGAACTCAGTTGAATACAAGATGAATATGGGTCAAGAAACTCAGTGGGAGATACAAGAGAAATGGGTCGATTGCAAAAGGATCTGGACCAAGATCAATTGTCAGTGAGAGACATCGGTCTCCCATAATTCAGTGCACCCGAGGACTTTGTTGACTTGCATGACATAGTCAAACTACATGGAGAACAAGAATCATCATGGACTGTAGATATAGCAAAGGTGGTGAACATGGCACCAGGTCAAGTACAACAGTTCATGGAGCATCCAATCAAGGCTCAGACAATGTTACAACAGTTAAGTGTTAAAGTAGTCAAGTATCAGGCATAGGCAGTAGAGATAAAGGATATCCTTTCGACCTCGATGGACCAACATAGATTCTCATATGCCAAGACATGCGAGGAACTCTTCGTCAAATGGTTAGAGTATGAGAAGATTCATCCACTCAATTGAAACCATTTGACAACTCTTATAAGATTGAGAGATGAAAGCACCATGTGGCGATGTTTTTCTTTACTTAGCTTTCACTTTTGATAGTTATTTTAGTTAATTATTTGTTATAAATAAGAGGATTGACCTGTTAGAATAGGTCGATGGTTTTTGCAAAGACCCTTATTTTTGGAATTGTAAAGAACTATTTCAGAACTACCTTAATTGAGAAGTATTGTTTAGAATTAGAGACAAGTTTTCTATTTTACATCAAAGTGATGTGTGATTGGATCACAAGGAGGCACTACTTCTGACTTTATCTTATGAATGGATGTTGTAATGAGTAAGAGTTTTATTAATATCTTGATAAGTTAGTTGATTCAATATTTTTTATAGTTCTTATCTCTAAAATGATGGAAAACAAATCGTTGTGATAATGTGTGATTAGTGATTAGATATAAGAAAATTAATTTTCTTGCCATCATTTTATTGCATGTATGGTTTCTTTCAACAATTGTAGCTCAATCAATAATTGAAACAACAGCAAGTGATGTATTATTACTAGGCTTGTCGTAGGTGTGAAAATATTTGTCTACATGTTTGAGTGTGAGGGTTATCCCGAGCTCATCCTTCCTCGGTAGTTATCTTTTCCCCCTTTTCTTTACCCAACTGGTTTATACCAACACCTATCTTTTATCATACCCACCTATAAGAGAGAATAAAAAAATAGAACATTCAAACTGAATGAGGAGTTTTCACAAGAAGATATCATGTAAATAACCACGTAAATCCCATCGATTTGGAGAACCATTCCACTATCAAATGTCACAGAGTCTAATTGGGCCTCGGTTGTGGGTTTGGTTCCCATTGCTGAGTTAAAGGGATTTAGGACCCCTCAACAGAGTTTGCACTAGAAGGAGGGATTGAAGAACAAATGGCTGACAATATTTATGATATAATATTTCACACAACCTGTAGATTCAAAATAACCCACATGCATGGCTAGTCATTTTCAAGACATCCCACACACACTGAGTACTCCTAAAACGATTAAATCATCCCAGCAATAGGAATACCATTTATTCCCTGAAATGCCTTACACTCTTCCCATGAGAATTTGAACCAATTCAGAATAATTACAAGAACTTACACCTGACAAATTGGATCCCTACCCTTAGCTTCGTTACTTCCATGTAGAAAATAAGTAAGTAGACCAGTGGTTGACACCCCCGACCAGTTTTTTGTTCACACAGTAGAATACCTGATAGATTTGGCCCTCACCCAAATTGAACATCCCCTAAATCTGATCCTCGAAACACCAGCTGGTAATTTCTCCAAGCCCGGTGATTTTTTGACGAAGAAGGGTTTAAATCGGAACGCTCAGTGTCTGAGTTGGACGACATGGAAGATAACAATGATCATAATGAATAAAGGGGAAACCCACCTCATAATAATCAACCTTGGTTGGCCAAAGATGCTATGGCCATCCTCAGACAAGTACATAACCTTCCCTGACATCCAAAAAAGTTACTCCCTAAATTTGACCCTGAAACCTCAGGATTTCCTGAAGACCATATCAAAAAATTCATACTAGTTATTAGACTATTGAATGTCCAACATGAAGACATAACATGTAGGATTTTCCCCTACACTTTTGAGAATTCATCCATGTGGTATTTTAACTTGCCTATAGGGTCCATAACTAGTTGGACAAAGTTTCAAAAGGATTTTCTAGATAAATTTGCAGAAGAAACCACTATAGGATCTTTGATGGCTGAGTTGTTCGCCACCACCATGAGTTCAAAGGAGAAGGTTAAAGACTTCAATCAATGGTCCACCATTATCTTGAACAAATTTAAGCTCGAAGCTAAACCCACTCAGGATTTGCAAATCGAAGTATACACTAATGCTCTTCCTGCTTCCATTTCCATGTTTGTGAAGAGGGCTTCCAAAACAAGATTAGCTTAGAATTTTTAGGAAACCAAAAGTATATAATTCCAAATGAAGGGATGTAAATAAGGCCATGTATCATTAGTTAAGAAGAAAGTTCAACCTCCTCCAAGGAGAGGACTCTTGTTGACCAGACCCCCAGGGAAACAAATACAACAAGATCCCAAAAAGGGATGTGGAGACATAGAAGAACTACAACGAATGAAAAAGAAGTTGTCAAATGAAATCATAGACATGAAAAGAAGTGTAGGGGAAGGAAACCAAGTATAGAGGCCCTATAAACCCCTTTTTAAAATAAATCCACCATTCATATCAATTGAACCTCCCCCAACCAACTTGAACATCGATTTGGGAAATGTAGCATCTGACTCTTTCTATACCTACCACCAAGAGAAACATTCTGAAAGAGACTGCCCACAATGGGTGCATGCCATGAATTTGATGGGAAACCTGTTTCTAGACAAGGTTTCCCTTACCGAACAATCAAGAAACTCAGCTATGAATATTGTTGATTAGGAAAGAGTTGATCCACCGAAAGAAACAACCATGATGATATGGGACCTTGACCTACCAATGCCTTCTGGTGATCTATTTGGGGTTTAAGAACCACCTGCAGAGGTCTTGAATGTACAAACGCGATGTAGGGGTCACCCAGTCTCAAACAAACTTACTGTGGCCCACACTTTGAGAGGAAAACAAACATTTGATCACCCGAAAGAATATTTTTTCTCCCAAAGAAATCCTATAAGCATCCATACCTGATAATCACCCAAGGTAGACTACAACATAATAGAATATTTGAAAAAATTGAAGGCTAATATATCGATCATGGACATGTGTAGAATCCCCCAGCAAAAGGACTTTCTGTTACAAGATTTGAAGTCAATAGAAAATACTATAACAAGCACCGATCAAGGAGAAAATATAGCCGTCTTAGATCTAAGAAATAACCCAACTATAAACCCTTGTTTTGAAGATAAAAAGTGAAAGCCTTTTTTCCGACCGTTCCTCTTGACATTTGAATTTGTCAACAAAAACCTCCATAATTTTTTGGTTGACTTAGGGGCATGTTCTAATGTTATTCCATTATCTATATGTAGAACCCAGAACCCAGGTGAATGTTATGGAATAGCTCAAATATGTCATGATTATGATGACGACACACCCAAAGTTTGTTCAAGTAATTGATATCATTGTAGTAGATATCCCAGAAGCTTATGGATTGCTACATAGTTGATATTGGTCTGAGAAGTTAAACAAATACATTAGTACATAATGGGCTCACCTTTGGTTGCCATTAAAGGGACACATGAATATTATCATGATTGATATGGAAAGATGTCTGAAACATACTGTCACCGACCTAGAAACCCTCAACGAACCCTCTTTAACAGATTTCCCTATACTAGGAAATTATTCCCACAACTCCAATTTTAGGGACTTCTCCCCCCTCTCATAGGATGTCCCTCGCACTCAAAAATCTGAAATGATTTTCAAGAAAATTTGTCGATGGCGGTAGAAGAAATTCTCTTATGTCAAGAACCTTTGTTAAAAACCATGGAGTAGATAGGAGGAAAGGAGGAAGGGAGGAAAGTGGTATGCCAAAATAAGATGGTGGTTTTCTCTCACAATTTTGGACCTTGTACTTTGATGGGTGTAAGTCACAAGAAGGATTAGGGGAGGGGTGTATCCTCATCGATCCCAAAGGTAAACAGAAATTCCTTTCCTTCAGACTAGAATTCGAATGCACAAAAAACATTTCCAATTATGAAGCCTTAGTTCAAGGGATGAAGAAAGCCATAGACTTGAATGTTAACGAACTAAAGGTTTTCAAAGACTCTAAAATCATTGTTAGACAAGTAAGGAACACTATACACTGCAACTCGCCCCACTTGAGGAATTATCAATAGGAAGTGCATAGACTGATAGAAAATTTTGAATCCTTCAACATCAGAGAAATCCCCATAACAAAGAACACACTGATTGATTCCTTGGCCACCACTGCCTTAAGGCTATCCCCTCTAGAAGGATATGAATCCTCCCGATTCACTGTGGAGATACTCTATAAACCATCAGTTCCCAACAATATTTCTAATTGGAAGGTCTTTGAAGGAGATGATTAGAGCATAAACTTCTTAACCAATCAGAAAAATTTCAAAGATCTGGCTATTGACAATGAAATGTTTCAAGAACAATTAGTAGAAACCGATCCCTGTGTACAAAAACTTGAAACATATCAATCGAATAAGAAACTGAGGTCTCACACAATACCAAAAGGAGTATCCAATTTAGAAAACCTTTTTGACTTAAGGGAAATATTTAAAGGGTCAACGAACACAAAGACAGGGAGTTCATGTCCCATGTATGAAACCATTAATCTAGGAGCCTTGGAAAKCCCTAAGAATATAAATATCGTCAAGACAATATCTAAAGAAGAAAGGAAGGCCTATCTAAAATTTTTAAGAGAATATCAAGATGTTTTTGCATGGTCCTACCGATATCTAAAAACTTACGATACCCATATTATTCAACACACAGTCCCGTTAAAACTTGGAGTAAAACCCTTCGAACAGAAGCTCCAGAAGTACCACCCATGCCTGGAGCCTCTCATGTGTCATGATTTGAAGAAGTTACTAGATACTAAAATTATCTTCTTGGTTAGACACTCTACATGGGTAGAAAATTTGGTTCCTAACAGGAAAAAGTCTAGGGAGATCCGCCCGTGTGTATATTTCATAAACCTCAACAGAGCACCAGAAACTGACAACTACCCAATCCCACCGATGGGGCAACTCTTGCAGACCATGTCTGGTTTTGATATTTTCTCCCTGCTAGATGGTTTTTCAGGTTATAACCAAGTTTTAGTTTCAGAGGAAGACCGATTGAAAACTACCTTCTGAACCAAGTTGGTAACCTTTTCTCATAAACACACGCCCTTTGGGTTAATAAATGTAGGGGCAACCTCCCAAAGGGACATGGAAGTGGCTTTTTGAGGACTAATCAACAAATGTATAGTAGTTTATTTGGATGATGTAATTGTATATTCAAAGAATAGATAAGATCACATCCAACATCTAACCCATATTTTTAAAAGGTGTAGGAAATACGGTATATCCTTAAACCCCAAGAAAACTATCTTCGGTGTCAAGGAAGGGAAACTACTAGGTCATATTATACCTCAAGTAGGAATTTGCATAGACCTAGAATGAATTAGGGATATAGCTCAGCTTCTATTACCCCACAACAAAAATGCTATTCAATCCTTCTTTGGGAAAATCAATTTTGTGAGAAAGTTCACCCCTGATTTCTCTGAAACTATCAAACCCTTACAAACTATGATCTGCAAAGATGATGAATTTAAGTGGGATGATGAACGAAAAAGTTCTTTCAGCAATATTAAGACTGAAATATCTCAAGATCCATTGTTGCAAAGTCCCGACTTTAGCAAAGAACTTTTCCTCTACACTTTCTCCTCTGACCAATCGTTAGTTGCAATATTGACTCAGAAGGATGATGAAAAAAATGAGGCCTCGGTCTCATTTATGAGCACTAATATTCAAGGGGCCAAACTAAATTACCTGGCTATAGACAAACAAGCTTACGTGGTGTACAAGGCAGTGAAACACTTCAGATCTTACATATTAAAGAACCACACCAAATTCATTTTGCCTCATCCCGCATTCTAATCCCTATTCACTCAACAGGAGATGGGGGAAAGAAGAGGAAATTAGATGGCAGTGGTCCAAGAATTTGACCTAGATATAAAACTTGCCAAACTGGTTAAGGGACAAGGATTATGTAAATTGGCAACTGAAGCTCGGGACCAAGTAAATGAAGACCTTGGGTGGGAGAATGAATTGGCATTATGGTATAATGAAACTTCCTAAGTATCCCCAGGGAAGGAGTCTTGGTATGGGAAATTATATTATCTCCTACACCATGGGACATTCCCATAAAACCTAAACCCTAAGGAAAGGAGAGCTCTTAGACTAAAATCGACACAATATCGCTTCATAAATTCGGTACTCTTCCACATTACTTATGATGGGGTACTTTTAAGATGTCTCAAATGAGAAGACACAGACAAGGTTCTGAAGGAGCTCCATGATGGTCCTACAGGTGGACACTTCATAGGGAATACCATGGCTCACAAAATACTGAGAGCTGACTATTATTGTGCTACTTTGTTCAGGGATGCTCACACATATGCTAGGAAATATAAAACTTGTAAAATAAGCACAGGGAGGGAAAAGAGAGTAGTTGTCCCACCCCAACCTGTGGTCATTTCCATGCCATTCGAGCAATGGGCGTTAGATATCATAGGATAAATTACACCGAGTTATTCAAAACAACATATATACATACTGGCTGACATAGACTATTTCACAAAATGGGAAATGGTCATCCCTTTGACTCATGTAAATGAAAAGGTCATGATGCAATTCATATAACAAAAACTGATCACAAGGTTCAATATGTCTTCCGTGCTTGTTTTCGATAATGCCGCTTACTTTTCTTCCACCTTATTAAATTTTTTTTCTTTAGACAAAGGAATCATAATCAAATACTTTGCAAACTACTATCTACAAGGGAACAAAGTGGCATAATCAACCAATAAGAACCTAGTAAGGATATTAAATAAAAAAGTTGCAGATAACCAGAGGAATTGGCACAGTTAACTTCATAATGCCTTATGGGCTGATAGAGTAACACCCAAGGAAGATATAGGGAATTCCCCATACTTTCTGGTATATGAAGAGGAAGCCATTCTCCCGAACAGGCTATATCTTCCATCTCTTCATCTTGCTCAGGATTCTAGAGGACAACCCTCATCAGTTATACAAAAAGGAATTTATAACCTCCTCATGCTAGAAGAAGAGAGAGAGAAAGAAAAATCAAATTTCATTGCTCATCAACAAATCATTAAAAGGTGGTTGGACAAGCATAAGGCCAAGGAGAATAAATTTGAAGTAGGAGACTTAGTCCTGAAATGGGACAGAGCCAGTGAGCCGAAGGGAAAGCATTCAAAGTTTTATAATCTATGGCTCAGACCTTTTCAAATAGCTGAGAAAATTGGGGTAGACACATATTGGTTTCAAAATATGATGGGGGAACCTGATGCTCTCCCAGTGAATGGCCAAGCCCTAAAACAATATTTATGTTAAAATAATAATAATAATAATAATAAAATGTGTGTTTTTTCATGATATTTTGTTTTTAGGTAGGTTGATTGTGGAGTTCTTCATTTTGTTTTTCTTGTTATAGTACTGGTTACGATTTAAATTTTGTGTTTATCAAGGCATTGGTTGACCTTATTTCATGAGGTATAACGAACTCTGTTCCTGACTCATGCTTTCATACAACACAAGATGTGCTGGGAGAATTGCAGTTGTTTTGAAGGAGTTTTGTATCTAACCTGTGCAAATAAAAAACCTTGGCAAATGTGATGAAGTGTCCACCTGATGGTATGGTAAAACCTAAAGGGAAATATGGTGAGCTGGAAAGGACCACATGTACCTCAAGACAGAGATAGAAAAAAATCACCTTACACTTCTCATTTTCTAAATAATAGACATCCTCCTCTCCCACTTGCTCAGGGCATTGTCCCGAAAGAAAATCATTTATATCAAATGAGTGCAAAGTAGGAGAGGACATGCAGATAAATATTCCATGGCTATGGACACTTGTTGGTACCGGATCAAAGTTTTTGATATCGGGGTGACTCTGTTGGGGCTATGGACACTCGCTAGAAGCAGAGCAACACTGTAGCAAGTGAATGATGATAACTAAAAGGCCTGGTTCCAGTGAATGCATTACTCAACTCTTGTCAAAAGAGGGAATGGGTCATGGTTAAAGGAAATGAAGGTGGAATAAAGGTTGAAACCCCAAAGGAAGGCACAAATTCACCAACCAGGGAATTTCAAATGCAAGGATAGAAGAGGCTCTGATAAAAACCAGTTAAGTTCTTGACCAAATTTTGCATCAGCTAAGCCTGAGTTAGGAACATAGATTCTGATTTCACCCAGTAAGTCACCAATTGTTGCAAACTCAACATAACCTAAAAGGCCTTCTCAAATTTTGTCACTTTTTAGGTACCACTTGTTTTCTGCACTGTTTGACTCAATTCCATTTTTGGGAAATATTTTATCTTTGTTTGTTTTCATGACTCTCATCACCTATTCAGGGTTGTTTGAAATTATGAAACCTCATGACTAAAATACCTTAACACCTGAATTAAGAATCGACATCCAAACACTGCACCTAACATGCTCAGGTTCGACGTCAAAAAGAATTCAAGTAAGTAAATGAACCACATGGAAGAAAATAGTCACTCAGTGGAGATCCTCATCGACATCGACAGAAGGAAGTTTTGGTTTACATAAGTTTTCCACATAAAGGTTCAAGAGATAGTCGATCCCCTTTGGCATTGGTAAAATACGAGGAAGATAGATGTTAACAAAGGACGTAAGTAAATCACCTATAGCCGATTCCTGACGCATTTTATCGGGATCGAGGAAAATCCAGAAGGATCACAAAAAATATTTCGAACATGATAAAGTTATCTCTGATCATCGATACCCAATACGTTTTCGACATCGATACTTTTTCGAGGGAGCCGATCCGATAGAACTTGGGTAGGTTTATTGCCGATTGTTGATCCTTGACACTTTTCGACGTCGATAAGATAGGTTTTGTTTTTAGGAAAAATATCTTAAGGAAATTCTAGACTCTGATTAATACGAGTGAATTAAGTCACTAGTATCGAACACCATGTGTCTTTACCAAGTAACAGGGTCGTATGGTCTAGCTCTATCCTGAGTAATTTTTGGTTCACTAGGTCCTAGTCACACCTCTGAGTCATCTTTTCGATGTCAACACTGTACAGTAAGATCAATCGACGTCGGAGCTTTTGCAGGAGGATATTAACGAAAATTTTCACAGCACAATCCTAACCACTGATCCACTAGCTGAAAGAGCAGAACGATGGGATGTTTGCGACATTAGATATGATCAAATTTTGGAAATTTAAGGAACTAGTTAATGCCCGATCCCGCATTAGTTTCTACCCCGTACGTTGATTATTCAAAACCATTTTGAAATCAATGATAGACCACATTATCACTCATGCCTCCGCCATCAACCCACGATGAATTTAAGTTCAAACTCTAAAGATTCGGCGACAAATTTGTTGAAATTTCACTCATAACCTGAATTGAATGGATGATGCATCACAGTAAGATCTTCCCTATTTAAATCTCTTGAACTGTTTTGAAAACATTCATTTTGGGTGTATGTGAATTCCAAAGCGTCCAAAGGAGAAAAGGGAGCAACTCGAAGACTGTACTGACCCTCTTGATTATCAAAAGCCCTGTTTAACAAGCTTCAGAGGTATGTATCCAAGCTTGTCAATTTGTTTTTTATAATTTATATATGTTCATCTAGTCTCTTACACAGTCTCTAAACTCCATTCTAGTTGTAGGAAAAATGTTGGCAAGAAATCCAACCACCAAATGCCAAAGGAAGGAGAGGCACCAAATTTGTACATGGCCTCATACCTTCTCCATGTCATGTGCACAAGGAACATCTTTGCCGACATGAATATGAGTTGGCATGTTTTCATAGCTTTCCGTCCACATCTACTTCAATGTGTTGTGAAAGAATGGGTACAAGAAATCTTATGCACTCATATGCAATGAATTCATTGCCCGCATTCATTTTGTTATTTTTAAGAAGGAATGACTAAGGCTATCGATGCCAACCAAGAAAATGATATCCAAAGTAGGCCATTGGTACTTGGAAAAGTGCTTAACCTACATTAGGGTGTTCAGGGCCACCGGAGCACCACATCTCCTACCATCTCATGTCCCAGACAAGCTCGTCGTGGGAGAAATTGGTTATCAGACCATCCTGCAGGGATATAATGCCACATTGGTCAAATAGAAAGAAACGATCTTTCATACCCTATGGTTTCCATGTGGGGTTATATCTGGTAAAGGATACTGGTCAATCTGAACAATAAGGGTTGAGCCAACTTGAATTTAGGTTCCTAATAGGTCGATTCCACAAGCACAACCCTAAAGTTCTGGTCCTCCAACATCCTTTGCAAGTATCATCCTGCTGGTTGTATGCTCACAATAAGTTTGAGGACAAAGTATTCATATAGAACGCCTAGGACTAGGACGAGGTGGTGCAAAGGATGGCCAATCCAAACATGACTAGGTTGAAGGCCATGAGCGTGGATGAATAGGTAGAAACAATAGAGAAGTTGACTCAAGAGGCCCTTAGATACAGGGAAGAAATCAAAGAAGCAGAGACAACATAGGCATAGAGAAGGGGATTGTCCTTGACACCAGAGTCACATACAAGGGGGTTGCTCTTGATGGAAGAGGCATAGAGAGTCATTGATCAGTTGTAGAATGACCTTAATCTCATAGAGATGATGAGGGTTCTTGTCGACAACCCAATCAAAAGACGTGGAGGACCAAGCAACCCAGAGTCGATACAGATTGAAGAAACCATCAGGTTATATCACCTTCAAGATTCAACACCATAGGTAGGATCATCGGGGGAAGATTTGAATCAGCTCGAGATTGCAAGGACATCAGGGAGAGAAAGTACACCAAATGTAACAACCCTAGTAGAATATATGTTTAGGGATTATTAAGTAAAAAAAAATTATTAGGTAATTCATTTTTCTAACATATTATTAATTAAACAAAGATTGGTATAATGATACTAATTAAATATTTATTAATTAATTAATGGTTATAATTTGATTAATTAATTGATTAATTAATTACCTGTTACATTCATTGACAGGGGTATTAAATTAAGAGGGTTAATAAATTATATTGTTTAAATTAAGGGTTTACGGAAGAGGGGATAAGGAGCATTAATAAACAGATGAGGAACATTAATAAGTGGATAAGGGGCATTAACTAGGTGGATAAGGTAATAAATGTGTAGGTAAAGAAATAAATGAGGGAGAAAGGGCAGTGAAGGGGGGATATGAGCGAAAGAGGGTTTACAGAAGAGGGATTATCATTCGACTTGGATTTTGGGGGAGGGCTCTCTTGGATTTGGGAGTTTGCTAGAGAGAGTTTGAGTTGGGGGAGTCGGGCAAAGGATTAGTACAGGGGGCACCGATTTGCTGGGAGTTTTGGGCACGGGGGCCAGGATATCCATATGGTATCTTGGAGCTAGGAAGATGTCCGAGTTGGCAGGGTGGAAACAGGGTTTGGGCAGAGTTGGTTAACGCATTAGTCAACAAAAAAGAAGTGGTCTGGACAATCGGGTCGATGGAGAAACTAGCATCAGGAAGAGGTAAAATTGTTTTATTCCGTTATGAAATTATTATGGTAAAATTGTTTTATTCTGTTATGAATTTTATTATTTGTTGATAAATTTATATGCATATATGCTGAAACTATAAGAAATTACTGAGTTTCTGAAATCAAGTAGAAGTTACAATTTTGTTTGTGGAATTAATTGATGTTAAATTAATAACGATACTACACTTGGTGTCAGAGCTTCATCTTGAAGCATTGGGGCCTTAAGGGCCAAGTTCCCAGCTCCAACTCAACTCCCCTGCGCAAATCCAAAAAAATAAAAAAATATATATAAATAAGAAATTGTTAAACTAAAAAAAATAGTATGTTGGACACAATTTATACATAAATCTCCAAAAAAAAAAATAAAMAAAAATGGTATTTTAGGTTCTTAAGCAATCTTAATACTCAGACCGAGGTTCAAACCCCCTAAAGACATGTTGTTTCTTTAATGCATAACGGTCTCCCACTGTAAATATCTCCCACAGTGCGAACATGAYGGTATTGGTCATACACAAGGACTCGTAGAGATTTACCCTCCACCAGGTTGAGCAGTACTTGCTTTGCCTCCTTCCCATAAGGCATTTCGCTCTCGGGTGCATCAACTCCTCTGCAATTTTTTTTAGACTTCTAGCGTTAATAATTTCGCCACTGCTAATCATATTAATGCATGTTTTGCATCAGAAAGTTGAAAAGTAAACAACAAAATCCAAAAGATGCATGTTCATTAACCTCAGCTTGATTCGATATTTGTGAGCAAGAATGTCTTCATGATCGGTACTTGACGCATCGAATACCCTATTCAAGAAGACAGATTTTGTCTCATGTTGCAATGTTTTTCGTTGTAAAACTCAATGGTGTTAAAAGCAACATGCATTCAGATCACATGTAACCTCAAGGTTTCTCGCCTTACCTATCTTAGAAGCCATCACCCTCATTAATAAGTTAAAAGTGGATCCAACAATAGGAGGGTCTTTCACCTGAGAAAGAGGCATCGAGACATGAAGATGACTATGTGGAGAATAACATGCACCTATAGATTGCAACGATGGCAGTAGCTTCATTCCAGCACTGGAGTCTGAGACAATGTAGGAGGAGACGATGTAGCACTAGGGACTCTGAGGCAATGGTGAACGAGAAGGAGCAACACTGTCGAGGCAGTGATGGTGACAACCTGCCTGTACCAGCCAACGTTTTCATGATGCATCCAAAAGAACACCAGCAATTACAGTCAGGATAGTGTGGTGGCAATGTCAGACAAACATTTCCTTCAAATTCTCCATTAAAGACATATTTTCTTTACAGACACGTCAATGATAACATGGAATTCAATCCTCAATTGATGCAACCCAAAATCTAATGGCTAGCTATTATGATAACATCATTGATTGAAAGAGCATAAAACACAATTAAAATGAGCATAAAAGAATTTACAGGCCAACTAATTTATTCTTTCATAAAAAAAAAATTGAGAACATTTTTGAAAAGCTTCATGTTGCCACCAACACGTCTAAATAAGCCTTAAAAAATGTTCATTAAATTGCAATTTTAATAAGCCAACAACCATGAAGATTGTGAATAAACTTGAATAACAATTTAGTTTAAATCCAACACTTAGTCAAAATGATATTGAAATAATCATCAAATCTATATTTTCATTTATCTTCTTCAATACCTCTTGGAAGCCGCCAGCTCAAAAAAAGGTCACGAGCTTGTTCACCGGTGATTTTACCATACCTGTCAGTGTCCACCTCGGAGAAAACTTTAGTATAGTTTTGAGCATCATAAGGCATCATCCTTCGCTAGGATAGTTGGGTGTTTCCTCCCAGGCTTGAGGTTGTTGCACCAACTCCAATAGATACAGCCACAGTTGATGTGCTTTGTGATTTATCTAGCTGATGGCTATAGATTTATAGAGATATAAGCATCAACATTCTTGTACCTTAACAATGTTTGTAGTGCCCAAAAGTAGAGGAAAGTGCCCAACAAAGTGAGGAAGGCACCCAGAGGTAATTCCCAGCAAGAACAAATGTGCCCACTAGAAGGAATAACAACCAGCAATGATGGAACAAGCTTCTGGATTATTATTGTGGCACCCCAACAAGAGCAAAACACCCAGCAATGGTGGAATGGCTCTCAGAAATTAACCAAACGTCTAGCAGTGAGATAACAGCCCCCAACAATAAGAATAAGAGCCCAATATTTAAACAAGTGCGCCCAGAAGAGAAGTAATGTGCCCAGAATGAAGGAGGCACCCAATAAAGTTGATATTTCAGCCCCTCAAAACAGTAACTCGATCCACAAATGAGATGCACTATCCAGATGTGATTGGATTTCATCTGCAATGGAATTTCCCTCCTTTTTGCTTCAAGAAATGGGGCTAGGCTTTGGGACTACCTCTTTTACCAACAAATGACTCAGATTATGGGAAAATAACTCACCATCCATCGTAAATTCCTTCATACAAGCTACCAAAGGCGCTGTCATGCCATAGAACTCGCCCAGACTGCAATATAAACTCGTTCCAGACTCTCAATGTCTAGCAAATAAAAATCCTAGCTCCTAAAGTGCCAAGCACGCCAGCGCCCAAACCCCAAACCCATGAGAAAGAAAACTCTTCCACTGCACAAGTCATCCAAGACCGAGAACTGGTGTGCCAGGTACCGAACCAAGAATGAGGAGCTTGTGAGGGCATAGTTATAGCTGGCGGCCATTACTAAAGCTCTGCCACTGTAGCAGAGAGGGAAAAGCCGAGGGCACAATTGCTTAGAGAGATAGGCGGCGATGAAGGAGTGTAAGGTTTGAATAAAGCTTAGGGTTTGATTAAGAGACTTGTAGGGTTGGGAATGAGCATAGGTTTGGGAGGGGCACGTGGGCCTCATGCGAGGACCCACTGCCCAGGTAAAAAAAAAAATTGTTTATTTTTTTTGTTCTTGTTTATTTTATTTATTTATTTAGGGTTAAATCTTAATGTCGTATAATTCAAATAATGATTTAAATTATTTTAGTTTAAATTTAAATATAATTTAAATTATAATAATAATAAAATTTAATAATTTTAAATATAGTATAAAAGTTTATTCGACTCCCCAAGAGTCGAACTCATGACCTCTAAACAGGTCAAAGGCCCCACACATACATGCCAACCATTACACCATGCAACATTTCTTAAATTAATTCAACTATATAGTTTAATTAAAAAAAAA
>JASDQU010013506.1:158652-201246 GCA_032191745.1 Picea mariana | reverse complement strand
ATGCCAATCTAATACTTGATTATCTAAAGTATCTATCATTTGATTTAATCTCCTAAGAACATGGATATACTTAATGTAATCAAATCAACGCTCTAAGAGATGTACCCTAAGGAATAATCGGTGTAAAGTAGGATCATAAACGTGATAAACCCCATTTAACTAGGACACAACCAGTTGTGTATCTAAGTAGACCTGGAGGTGAGAGATACCATGCGAAGGAGCATCACAGAGAAAATCTATCACTTCTTTTTACTTCACGACATTGTTTGTGGCATCACCTAAACAGATACCTCTGGAAGATAGAAACTGACCCTGAGGCATGAAGATCACCCAAGCTGTGGAAGCAAGCCTCCGAGTGTGTTGGCTAGCATTGTTCGCAAACCCAACGAACACCTACGATTCACTTGACATCTGCCACAATGAAAAAGATGCCATAAATAATAACACGTCCATAAAACAAAAAGAAAAATATCTTATTGTATAAGAACTATACATATGTACAAGAAGTCACCCAAGGCGACCCACCTATGAGTAATACTTCTTGAGGTAGAGCCCATTTCTAGGCTCCACTAAAGCGTTTCCCTCAAATTCAACCAAACAATAAGTGCCCTTCTTTAGTACCTCCTTCACGATGAAAGGTATGAACCACATGGGTTTGAACTTGCCTGCCCCCAGGGGATCCTTATCTTGGTCGTAGACCAGGACAAGGTTGCCTTCAGAGAAAATTCGAGGATGAACAGACCGATCATACTGACACTTGACTCGTTTCTTGTGAGCCTCGTTAGGCAAGGCTGCATCACAAAATTGTTCATCAAGCTGCTCGACATATAATAAGCGTTCGTCAATTGATGAAGTTTCTGGAAACAAATGTACTGCCAACTTTAGAGATGGGATCTGGCACTCTATTGGCAAGATGATTCCAACCCATAAACGAGTTGAAAAGGTGAGAAATTGGTGGCAGTATTTACAGACATTCGGTAGGCCCACAATGTTGAGTACAACATCAACTGCCAATTTGACTTGGAATAATTGATCCTTCGCTGTAGAATAGTCTTGCAGGACTTATTCACAACTTCCACTTGACCATTCTCTTGTGGGTAGTAGGGTGATGAATGCTCTTTCCTCAACCCAAGATTTGATGTTAACTCAAACATCATTTTATTCTAGAAATGGCTACCATGGTCACTGACAATCTCCTTCGGGATGTCAAACCTTGCTATTATATGATTGAAAAGAAAGATAGTTGTTGCCTCGTTGTCATTATTTAATGTTGGCATAGCCTCGACCCACTTTGTAAAGTATCCTACTGCTACGATGATATAATGATGACCCTTCGCTGAAGCCAGGTGGCATGTAGTATAATCAATCCCCCACTTGGTGAAGGGACCAACAATAATGATGGGAAACATAGGAGCGCGGTGTGGCCTCATCTTCTGAGAGAAGATATGACATGGGTGGCACTTCTTGACTGATTCAACACAATCTTTGATCAACGTCAGCAAAAAGTAACATGCTCGTAGAGTCTTTCGGGTTGTTTCCAACCCAAACAAATGACCACCACATGCTCCAGTGTGGCAGTCATTAAGAACGAGTTTCGCTTCTTCGTGAATGAGGCACCGGCGGAGGATGCAATATACACCTCGACGATACAAAGTGTCATTGAGTATGAGATAGTTTTTTTCCTGATGGCGTATATGTCGACACTCATCGCGAGAAGCAGAGGCGGGGCACTTCAAAGTATGGAGATAGACTAGTATATCTCCATACCAGCGGTCCAAAGATGAAATCAGAAAAATATCTCCTTTAATCGGTGATTCCTTGGGTGTAACATCACCTGATTCAATCGGAAGTTTCAAGATAATTTCTGCAACGATCAGTGACATTTTGGATTTCGCGGAAACAAAATCCAAGTCAAATTTCTGGAGGATAACAATCCATCTACTGATTTTTCTGTTGATGATGTGTCATGTCAACACATATTGAAATGGATTCACAATGGCAATGACGGTGGTCTTACGAAGAAAAATATAATGACGGAACCGCTGGACAACATGCATTGTTGCCAATGCATGCTTCTCAACATGGGAGTAGTTGAGTTCTGGTCCAACCAGGCCTCAGCTCAGGTAATAAATCACATGCTCTTCGAGCAGATCATCCTCTTGAACCAATACCATACCGATGGTTGACTTTGCGGTGGCCAAATACAATAAGAAATATTTATTATAATTGGGAGGCTTGAGAAGAGGGGAAAATGTGAGGGTGCATTTCAACGCTTCAAAAGAGTACTGAGCGGCTTCATCCCAATAGAAAGGGACTCCATTCTCCAGTAAACGCATGAACCCTTTAGTGATTTCAACATATTTTGCGATAAAACTCCAAACAAAGTTTGCTTTACCCTGTAAGCTTTGAAGTTGAGGGACTGTGCACAGAGGACGCAATTGAACTATCACCTCAATATTCATAGGATCGACCATGATCCTTGCTGTCGAAACTATGAAACCTAGCAGACAACCTGACGTCACACAGAAACTACACTTGTTTGGATTCAAGCGAATTCGATAGTAGTGACATCGCTCAAAGATAAGTCAGAGGTGTGTGGGATGATTAGATCTCTTACAAGGTCATGATGCTAAATCATCAAGATAGGACTCGACTATGTGTCTAAGGTCATGGAAAGAAAAATACATGGCCTGCTGAAAAGTGGCTTCAACATTCTTTAGGCCAAACAACATCTTCCGATAAGAAAATGTACCTCATGGACAGATAAAAGTCATTTTATGTTGGTCTTCTAGCTTAATCCGTATATGATTGTATCCTGAAAAACCATCCATGAAAGAAAAGACCTCACAGCCTGCACACTCATCAAAAATATGGTCAATGAATGGGGTGGGGAAATTAATAAATTATCCTTTGGACAACCCTTGTTCAGATCATGGAAGTCCATACATACGCGAATTGTTCCCTTCTTTTTGTTGACCGAAACGGGATTTGAAACCCATTGAGTCAACTGAATGGGGTAGATGAAACCGTCTTTGAGCAGTTTCTCTACTTTAGCCTTAATAGCTGCTTCTTTCTAAGGATTCACCAAACAAAGCTTCTGTCTAACCAGCTTGGCATTAGGATAAGTCATTATTTCATGTTCAACGATTCTTGGATCAATGCCTGGAATTTCCTTGTAAGACCAAGCAAAAACATCGTGGAATTCTTTAAATAAATTTGTATAGATCTGAATCTCCTTGGGGGAGCAGTTTGCTCCAATGAAGACATTCTCTATGACGTCAAGGGTTCTGGATATGTTAATAGGTATCGTTTCAATGATGCTTTCCATATTACCCTCGACATAAACTGTGTTCATAGCAAGAGGATTAATAGGACAAGACCTATCTCCATTCATAGTTAGCATGAATTATCCTGCCTCTATTCTTCTTAACTCTAGGAGGAAATAAGATATGTGATGGAGATCATCCCAGGGTCTGTCCAGACCAATCAATGCCTCTAAAATTGCCTCACTAGAGGGAAATACCAAGTCTAAAGAAACGGTAGTGGAGAGGGAACCATGAGCCCAGATAGGCTCGAGAACTCGATCTAACTCCTGTGCGGGAGTCAGATCGGGGTTGGTCGAATCTTGCTAGAAAATAGAGTATGCAACTTTTGTCGTGGGCAAGGGCATGGCCATGCTAGGATTCCCTATCCCTTCCATTGAGGCTGATGGGGAAGGAAGATTCTATGGATCATCAAAGTAAGTCGTATGGAACAACAACACTTGAAATATTTGAGCCCTAGGTTGGTCGGGGACAACCGATATCATCTTGACATCGCCAGAAGGAGGCAGGTAATCAAAAGTACCCATCAAAGGTGGGCACAAACCAACCCTCACATTGATGATATCAGGCTGCGGGTTATCAATCATCGGGACCGTGGATGCCCTCGATGAAGGGTCAGGATGGGAGAAGGACAACTGATCAATGGTTGCGATTTGACCCTCGTGTGGAAACAACAAGACCTGAAAAACTGTCGCAACCACTACATGCATATCATAGGTCCAACTCCTTCCTAAAAGTAGGATGTAGTCGAGAGGCACATCGACCACTTCAACCTCGACGCACATGGTCTTCCATCCTAACTACACGGGGAAAGAAGGGATGATTCCATGTCGTCTGAAATAATTACCATCGAAAGTAGTAAGCAAAATCAGTGATGGAGACAAAACGGGTTGGCCAATGGCCTTCCAACATGCCAATGACATCACGCATGTTGAGGCGCCCTCATCAACCACCGTGCATAAAATGTTCTGAGTAAAATATTTCATGGAGTGAGACACTACTATATGAAATGCAACGTGGTATGGGAGATGAGGTTTCAAGTCGGTCATATCAAGCATGATTTTTCCTAGATTATAGGTCTCAGCAGATCCTATGGCAGCTAACAGATCCTTTCTTTGCGAAGGGAAGCTCTGGAGGACCTCCAAAGCAAACATCGCGCAAGGGGTTTGTGACAAATCCTCCACCACAGAGTAGCTCTGGGTGGCCCTTGTGTTTGGATTATGAGAAACTTTATTGAACGCCCCTTTCAGGATGTGTGTCATTGTTTTTCCCATCGACTTCTCGATCTGGAGAGGAATAGAAGGGTTTATGACTTCCTTACCCTTTTCAGCATTTTGTGGCATCCTGTAATCGTGTTCCCTATTTTCTATGTCAGCGTCACCTTTCAACATATAAACATTCATGACCGAGGGATTACTAGAAGATGAAGGGCATTCGTGACTGCCCCCATCTGCGCTCCTAGAGGCTTGAGTCAAATTTTTCTCATGTGGAAATGGGTTCATTAACACAATAGGTTGTTGCTGCGCCAATAACTTCTAGTCCTCCACAAGTCGACGACACAGGTGAGTCAGATGGTCTTCCGTGCAAAGGTTACATGAATAATTCGACTTTATTTTCTCTATGTTGCCCCTGCAAGCATTGTTGGTGGGTTTCTTATCCCCCTTACCCTTCTTGTTTCGCTGTTTTTTCTTTCCATTAGGATGTTGGTAGGCCTTCAGGTTTGTTGACTGCACATTGTGTACATTCGACGTTTGGGTAGGGGGAGTAGTCGAACTAGAGGTTTGTCTGGTCATTGTCTGGAGTATCGACAATTGTTCCAATTGGTTCGACAACTGATCAGTGGGATTTGCTTGTGTTGAACCAACTATGCCATCGACATGTGGTCCAGAATTGTGTCTAGCCTTTTTAAGGATATACCGCAACGCATCTGGAAAAACTTCATAGAGTAAACCAAACTGAGAGTATATCAGTTCAAGTTGTTGAGCTCTCATTATCGCCTCTTCCTAGGAAAACACTCCCGACGTTGCAACGTCCTTGGATAATTGAGGTACCAAAGACTTAAGGAACCACTCCAACAGGAAAGCCATAGGGACCGATACTTTTATCAAACTCTTCTAACGCCACCATTCTTGGATGTGATACGAGATATGATCGTCCTTTGTTTGCTCAAGTTGGCCAGCAATTCGGTGCCGACATCGTATCTCACAGGTAGTTGGAAATGGTTCAGAAAAACCATCACCAAATCTCTAAAGCAAGAGTATATTGAGCGGTCAAGCTTGATGTACCATTTCACGACACTCCCAATAAGAGTGCATTCAAATAGACACAACTATACAGAGTCATCTTGCAGAGAGTTCGATAAGCACCATAGGTGAAAGGTGGTCACGTGATCGCCTGGATCTTCATTAGGCTTACCTTCAAACTTCGGAATGTCTGAGGGCAACTTCATCGGCATGAGAGGCCAACACGGATCGTGACAGATTGGGTCGTTTAAAAATATTGACAAGTCTAGAAAATATAACGTCGTCAAAAATGGTAGTTTGGGTTGTTGACTATGTACAGGAAGAAAAGAGCCTGGATTTTGACTGGCACCAGGCTACCAGGAAAAGTTGGGCTGCTAGCCAGGGTTCTGGTAAATACCATGGCCTTAGCTAGCAAATGAATACTTCATTTGTTGGGAACTCATCAGTTGATTCCCGTAAGTGGACATTGAGGGTTGGGCGGGGATTCCTCCCTGCGTCGTGTTCCAAAGATTTTGGAAAGGGTTCCCCCTACCGATACGATGGGTGTAGGTATTGAGCCTTTCCTGAGGTTCCATTGATAATGGAATGGGTTTCCCCTAGTTGGCATCCCTGATGAGGGAACTTCTCCCTTCCACGAATTCCAAAGTCCTTGTGAGGAGAAGACTCTTGTGTTTTCCCCCTATGCGGGAATAGTACACTGCACAGGATTCTATGGTCCAAAACCAAGATTTCCCCCAACCGAGATGGAAGATGACGATAAAGAGTTGTTTCCAAATGCGTCGAATAAAGAGAACGACATTGAACCCACCGACGCAGTGTAGGAAGAAGGTCTTAGACTACCTACTCTAAACAAGTTGCAGTTCATGTTCGGCCCGACGGGTTGCTGGGGAGCACCGTCGAGCGAGGGGGACGAAGGAGGTATATGACCTCCGCCATAAGGGATAGAATTATAGGGGGTTGTGGTTCCCCTCATGGACCCTTGCAAAGGAGCGTTTGAGCTCCCTGCCCCCAGACCCATGGTCTATAGGGTGGAGTAGGTGAGGACGGAGTTTGTATCAAATCCGAGATCCCATATGAAACCAGAGGACCCGTCGAACTCTGTTTGAATAGTGCAATGATCGTTGCCATAAATGGAATTGGACTGCTGCCCAAAGTAGAGGTGGTCAAGACCATTGTGGTCCGGACCAATGAACGTGGGTTAGGAGGTAGAATTCCCCCAGTGGTGGAAGTTGTTGAGGGAGTATGAGGACTCCCAAACGAAGTAGAAACATTTTATTCCATCGCTTTTTGCAGGACTATCTGACGCTCATGATGTGTTACCCTTGGAGGGAAAATTTGTATCAAAAGTGGCGCCGACAAGTTAGTGATCGGAGAGTTAAACGAATCAAGAGCTTCCGCTCCAAGGTCAGAAATAGTCAGTTCCTCTGGATACGAGTGTTGTCCTCTCAAAGTTGGCTTGAGAACAGTTTCCAATGGCTCGGTCTCCTCAAATGACCCTTGCTGGTTAAGTCTTCATTGTAACGGTGGCAGTGGTGGCTCCAATATAACTGGCGGTAGGCCCTAAAGCCTTCATGACCGGTGGAGCTCTTAATATTCCACTGTGTGAGAATATCAATGACACAGTAAGTCTTTTACTAACGTTGAAAACCAGCACACACTAGAAAATTTCCTATGAGACAAAGCAAGCAAACCACTATCTAGTTGGAAGAACAGTTACGTCAGCTAACATTAGAGAAACTTACTGGTGCAAGTGCAACTCAAACAAGGAAGCACCCTCCATGTATACTCTAAAAAGAGTGTCCTGATGTCTACCTTAGGTACTGTGGTATACCCCTGTAGTCACCTATGTAAGTCCCTAAAATAAAGGAAACTAGGTTTCCAGCTCTTGAACAGTCACCATGCAGGTACATTCGACAATCGGGTGGACCACAATGAGCATGGTATCAAGCCTGAAACCTATCAAGGGTTTTAAAATCAAGTGATCTGGAAGACAACTAAGGACCTCGAACGGATTCGAGATCCACAAATCTCCATGGAAAATGCAACGGAAAGTATCCCACGACAAGTCCTCTATATGCGTTCCCCACTACGTTTGGTTCGGCTTTGGAGGGGTTATCTCCTCTACCTTTCCACATGCAACCTTGTGTTTGGCCCATGTTTTAGAGGGGGGTCCCGGATAACTTTCATGTTTACTAGACTTTTTACACTCCCTAACACTGACTCCAATGTTTGTCTGTAAGCCTTGAAGAGTTTCCTCTCCAACCTAAATCAAGGATCTAGCCTAGACTAGTTGATTGACCCTACAAACATAAAGTCTAATTGATTTTAAATTAGCGTTAATTTTAAATGGATTGTTTAAAATCAAGGAAACGAAAATGAAACTAGTGTTTTGTTTTGAGATATGAAAAAGAGGAAACAAATGAAACTGAAAGAAAAATTACTTCTATTTGACAAATAAATATTTGCAACTAACTCTTTAACCAAATTTTTGACTACGAGCTACTTAATGTTCTAAGAAATCAATAAAGAACTTACGAAAATAATTATTTCTCCTAACAAGCAAAATAATCAACTCAACTACTTAACCAAACAAAGAAATGAAAAACTTTTCCTATTCTTTTTTTTATGCTTCAAACAAGAAACTTGAAATAAATTCTTTTTCTTTTTCTTTAAAGCAAGAGAAAGGGGAAAAAGGAAAAAACAAGACAAGACTGAGAACTGACCTCTGGCCCACTATAGATCACAGGGAGTTACTAAGGACACCTAACAGGCTGATCATAAAGACTCGAAGACTTGCCCAAAACCCTTCTAAACTAAACACATGAAATCTTTGAAGAAGATAACAAAACTGACATCAAACCCAGGCTTCGACTGTAAAAATAGACACTGTACTTAATCAAAAAACCTTAAGAAGTCAGACTTCAATCAAGGAAGAGGTTGATTGCCTCTCCTTAAAGAAAAATTTCTTGGCACAGGCACACAACTGATACTTCAACAGCCTACATATGTACACGGGGTGTGTAAAAGTAGGACACATATGTACGCATGCAGACCCACTACAGGCCACGTACACCTCTATAACTCCTCAAAAAGAGAACAAACAGGTAGACTGACATGGCAGGGAGAACTGGTATGGCACCAACAAGTGACAAAAATCGCTTAAAGACTCAGCAGACTTAAAAAGAAACTCAAAAGGTAAAAACCAATCAAACACCCATAAAATCCCCTAAAACCCTAGAGGTTTCCCCAGTATGGTCGCCATTTCTGCTATAGTGGGAAAACCCCCCTATGGACTACACTAGGGTTCAACATGTAGGCATATCTAACTGTCTAAAAGTCTCCTACCTTTCTAACTACCCCGAACATATCCCAAATTCATACACGAAAGACAAAGTGAAAATATCAGGTAACTTGACCTTTTACTCAGCGTTCGGTGTTATTCCTCTCGTGTTCGATAGATCCACTGATTGCAAGCCTCCTCCCAAGGATGACCTGCATTCACAAATAGATAAAAAGGAAATTACAAACATGCATTTCATATATAAATCATGTTTTAGATGTTAGAATAAAGCATAAATCAAATACAAATATTGGACACATCATATTTTAGGATAGGAAAAGTATTTATTTTATTGATATCACAATGTTTACTTACAACAAAGGTCGGCGACTGCTCCACGAACCTGGTCTGGTCTCCTCTTCACCAAGCTCCAACTGTGCTTCCATGTATCTTTCTCCTCTCACACTTCTCTTAGGGAAATGGCATAGGCTTATGATGGAGGAAAAAGGCAAGAATAGGAAATTCTGATGCAAATCTCACAAGGTGGCTGCAATTATTTGGGGCAAGGAGGGGAAGTGAAATGGGTAGAGTTTCACTATTATTATGCTTATGTTATGAATGAGACCCAAACACCTCCTTTTATATGACAAAAGGATGGTTATTCGGTTGGGTGACAGGCTATAAGCAGTGTATTAGTTGGGAAACTAGTCAATAACTCGTAATCTCAACGAATTCCTTGCAAATTTTTAATTTTTGCAACTTTTGTGAGTATACGCGACTTGTAATGGTGTTGCTAGAATACATACGCGAGATGTAGTGGTGTAGCAAGCATGTGTACGTGGGAAGTAGTGGTGCAGGGCATGTACATCTTCAAAAATAGTGTTTTTAAGAAGAGTTGCTCAGTGATGGCTTGGAAAAAATAGCAAGTAAGAGGGCCAAATTCCAGGTATGCTTGTATGGGCCAATTTAGGGTTATAAAAATTTAGTTCATCATCCTTCAAGAGAAACACACATTTTATACTTCATCAAATAATGTTTCCAACCGACAGATGACCGACGGGATCATCGGGATCGGGTGAGTTTTTAAATTTTTTAATGCGACACAATAAAAAGAGAGAAAAACCTCGACAACTGATGGTGAGGTAATCAAGGTGTGATGTGGAAGTGACAAAAAGTAGTACATAAGATGGCGTGGTAGTTCCATCTAGATAAAGATGTGGCAAGAGTAGTCTCCATCATTTTGATGTGGAGTGTACAACTAATGATGTGGAAACTGTATGATTGCCACATGGTGTCTAATGCACTCTCTTGAGGCCTTATGGATGATTTCTCATTTTGTGTTGGTGAACGTCTAGTATCTAGACTTGTTTTGAATAGGATGGTGGATGTTAAGGGACATTGAATCACTTTTCTTATGTGTGATTGGAGGGATTTTCAAGGTTTCAAACTGTGTCGAAGATCACATCGTGTGGCGTGGGGAAGGGCTTGTTGGTGTGTTGAGTGTTAAGGGAAACAACTGACGCCCAATGGGCTTGTCGATCATTAAGAAAAAATGGATCTTGTTACAACTCTCATTTAAATTCCCCTCATTCGATCAACTCAATGGCTTCGTCATCTAAAATCACCTGATGGTTGTTTTAATTGTCATTTAAGCATCGAAACTTTTTTTATTTATGTAGGTTGTTGTTGCAAGTGTTTGTAGCTACTTGGATTTAAGAAAACTACATTACTCAATAAATCGAATAAATCCAGGTTTAACCCAAGAACCACATATTATCAAAGAACCAAAAACTTGAAAACTAATAAAAGTAACAAAAACTCAAATAAAATAAAGAGTGGCACCCCAAAATTTTAGAAATTTTGAGAGTGTGTTGGGTGCTCAAAACCTGGCGAGTCAGTGCGAGAAACCAGAATCTATGTTCCTCATCTTAAGAATACACAATTTGAGGAGTGAGTCTTCAATTTAAGATAATAACTCAAACATGATTTACAAGTATATATATACATATGATCTAGTGAATATCCATACCCGTATGTCTATGGGGATTTATCTAGTTTCATGCATATTTTCCATTAACTAATATTCTATGTTCTATTAGGCGAGAGATGGGTTAGAAAACACAATTTCCTTACTGCAGTCACCCCGATATCACATACCTTTCTCCACTTCCAGAGAGAATCCATATCCTCGACTGAGATATCTGCATACACTCCCTGGTTATACTCATTTTAGCTTGTTATAAGCTCTTCTTTATTATTATTTATGTATTTAGCCTTGATTGCATAGGTGCCAATAATGAGACAGGGAGGAGGATATTTGTTTCTCTAGAGGGAAGGATTCTACTTCACATTTTATTTTATTTTCCTCACCAAGAGAAGTGTGGACCTTTCCAGCTCTGTCAATAGTCATAGGCTATACTTTCCTTTTGTCCATTTCTCCCCTAGTTATTTCCAACCACAAGAAATACAACCTGTTCACTCCTTAGTTGGTATGTATATAGAAGTGTGAATAACCCTTGTGTTGGAATGTTTTGTTGAGTGAAACCCCCTACTTTTGTTTGGAATGATGAAATATCAGGATAAGAGAAACTATTTTTCCAAGTTTCACCAAGAGATAAGGCATCAATAACATTCTATCATTCTTCAAAATAATAACTAAAACCAAATTCAAAAGAAAATCAAATTAACTCAAAAGAAACGAAACCAAGTCACTCAAAAATAAAATGGAACCAAGCAAACTAAAAAATTCACTCTAACCAAACAAAAGAAATAAAATCAAGCACAAACCAAGGAAAATATGATACAAAGTAGCTCACACTAGGAAGCTAAGAAAATAATCATTTTAGGGGTTGTCCATTAATAAGGACAGCCTCAAGATCACCGCTAATATTCTGCTATCGATATGTGTCTACCCCAACTTCTTAGCGACTTGAAAAGGCCCAAGCCATACAATTTGGAATTTAGAGTGCTTCCCCTTTGGCTTGTTAATTTTTTCCCATTTCAGAACTAAGTATCATACCTCAAAGTTTTTTTCTCCTCCTTTGTGCTTATCAAACCACCTTTTGAGAAATTGTTGTTGAGCTACAAAATTTTCCTTAAGCCTTTCCCTTTCTTCCTCAACCATCAAAAGTGTGTCTATTAATTGTTGCATACTTGATAGTGGTTGTCCCCTTGAGGCATGAGAAATTTGTAAATATAGGAGACATTAATTAGTTGGGAGGATAGCTTCTTGTCTGTAAACCAGGAAATAAGGAGAATTCCCTAAGGATTCTTTGAGAGTTACCCTGTCAGCCCATAGAGCATTGTGAAGTGCGTTGCACCAATTCCTATGATTTTTCACTATGGTATGTTCAAGAATTATTTCTATATTTTTATTGGTTGAATCTACAACACCATTTTCCTGTGGGTAATAGTTAGCAGAGTATCTCAATATGATCCCTTTATCCAGAGAAAATTCAGTCCAAAGAGTGGAAGAAAAAATGCAACATTATACAAAACAAGAACAAAAGGTACCCCAAACCTTGTTATTATGTTTTTTTATAAGAACTGTATCACTAATTTATCGTCAATGTGGGTAAGGGGAATGACTTCAGACCATTTCCTGAAATAATCAGTTGCATTTAATATCTAATCCCCATTTCTCAAAAGGTCTAGAAATGGTTATTGGTTGCACTGGGATAAATGCCTTCTTCTCTTTTCCAGCACTCAATTGACAAAATTTTCATTTTGTTACATGTGTGTGTGCATCGTTAAAAAATGTAGGCCAATAATATCTTTCCCTTAAGATTTTATGGGTGGATTTTTTTTCCTAAAAAGTGTCAACCTACTGGTGCATCATGGATCTCTCTCAATACATTTTCTGCATCATCCTTTTCAAGGCACCTAGGCAATACTTTGTCATAATTCATATGAAACACCACATAATTAATCAGGTGGTATTGAGCATATTTTAATCTAAGGGCTCTTCTTTCCCTAGGTTTCAGATGTTAAGGACATGTGCCATGATGGAGGAAATAAGATAAATCAGCATACCAGTACTCTTTACCTTGTAGGATGTACATTTCCTCACTACACCACAATGAGATTTCATTGTCCCAGCCTAAAGTTCCTGATTCCAATAGGTCTTGGGACTCTGTGACCAGTTTACACAACCCTTACCCCCTAACCATCCTTGTTGACTTGATGTCCAGGTAAAATTATTGGATAACATTCATCCAATTCCCTCTTCTTTCTCTCGTTTCTTGTTGTGTAAATAATTACCTAACTGTAGGGTGAGATACTAAGACCTTAGTATGATTCTTTGAGATATAGGATCTGAAATTTTTTATTTCCTTATAGAAAACATATGCTTGTTTATCAATAGTAGGGAACTTAAGCTTAGGTACCTACAAATTATAAATCATGACTGAGATATGGGCCTCATTTTTTTCATCATCCGTTTGAGTCAGGATCGTAGCTAAAGACTGGTCAGAAGAGAAGGTATAAAGAAATAAATATTTGCTAAAATTGGGGCTACATAATACAGGAGATTGGGAAATTTCGACCTTGATCTTGTCAAAGGATTCCTTTACTTATTTATTCCATTTGAAACCTACATCTTTGTGTATCATTTTCTACAATGGCTTGATCATTTCTGCAAAGTCAGGAGTAATTTTTCTCACAAAGTTAATCTTCCTGAAGAAACATCGCATAGCCTTTTTGTTATGAGGAGGTGGGAGTTGCAAAATGTTTTTGACTCACTTACGGTCAATGTTTATGTCAGATTTAGAAATAATGTGACCCGGGATTTTACCCTCATCCACACCAAATATGGTCTTCTTTTGGTTCAAATATATTCCATACTTCCTACATCTTTCAAAAATTTGAGTTAGATGGGAAATGTAATCTAACCTATTCTTGGAATAGACTATGAAATCATCTAGGTAGACCACCACACATTTGTTCATCAATCCCTTGAATGCTACATCCATATCCCTTTGGAAAATATCTTCTGCATTTATTGAACATAATGGCATACATTTGTAGGTGAATGTTCCCCACTTAGTCTAAAAAGTTATCTTCAATATATCTTCATCTTAAACTAAAACTTGGTTGTATCCTGAAAACCCATGTAGAAGTGATAACATCTCAGATCTCGAAACGATTTTCAGAAGTTGTTCCATGGGGGGGAAGGGGTAATTTTATTTTTATGAGGCTCTATTCAAATTCCTGAAATCAACACATAAACAAATTTCTCCTAACTTCTTTTTCACGGGAACTAAATTAGCTACCCATGCAAAGTGTCTCACCTTAAATATAATTTTAGCATCCAATAGCATCTTAAGCACCTTGTGCATCAAGGGCTCAAAGGATGGATGAATTTTTCTCAGATATTGTTGAAATGGATTAACCTCTGGTCTGAGTGGATTGGTATGTTGGATTATCCTATTGTCGTATGTTTTCAAATATTAGTAGGAACACGCAAAAATACACTAATATTCCTTAAACAAATTCATGTGATCTTTCTTCTCCTCAAGGGATATGGATTTTACAAGGTTGATATTCTTAGGATTATCAACAGTCCCTAAATTTATGACTTTGTAAGTAGGACATGAACTGCCATCTTTGACATTTTTGGGGTTTTTAATTCTTTCTCGTAGATCAAAGAGGTTTTCAAGATTTGCTACTCCCATGGGAATTGTATGGAGGTTAGATTGAGTAATGTTTCTAACCTTAACTACATTATTTTCCCCATCTTCTTGTTCAAAATAAATTTTCTAAAATACTTCATCATCAATATCCAAGTTCTTGAAAAAAAAAATATTAGTTAAGAAGGATATAATTTGCTCATCCCCTTCAAATATGCTCCAATTGGTAATGTTATCAGGGATGGATGGCTTGTATAATAACTCTGTAAAAAACCTATAGTCCTCATAATATTCGAGGGTAGATATCCTCGAGGCTTCCATGGCCATAGAACCAGTAAGTATGTTCTTAGACTGAGGGATAGCGGTGTTGTTGAATGCTTGAAATTTTTCTATCAATATGTATACTTCCTGCTAGTAGTTTCTTAGGTGAGGTGAATTACAATGTATGGTGTTTTTTACCTGCCTCGCAATTATTTTGGAGTCCCTGAAGACAACTTGTTCCTCAATATTTAGGTCGATGGCCTTCTTCATTCCTTGCACCAAGGCCTCATATTCAATAGTTTTATTTTTATATTCAAACTCTAGTCTACATGATACGAAACTATGTTTACCTGCTAGGTTAATGAAAATGCGCCCTTCACCAACTCCTTCCTAAGATTTGTATCCATCAAAGAAAAAATTACAAATCTCAGAGATGAAGTTAGGCACCTTCTTGTTAGGGTCTATTCTTGGGGATTCAATTTTGTCTTCTAATATGTGAACTCGGAAGCCCTATTTAGGTCTACTACATTCTTTAATTATTTATTATTTTTCTTTCATAAATGGCTCTGATTTCTACATGTAAGGAATGAAGTTACCAAAATCCAAGTCACAGGAATAATTTCCTAGTACAATAAATTTTGTTGAATATAATTCATTTGGGGCTTCTAGATCAGTAACGATATGTTTCAGATACTTTTCCCTATCAATTATGTTGATGTTGGAATGCCCTTTCAATGGTAACCATAAGTGGGACCAGTCGGTGTTGAAGTAACCCTATAATTTTTTAGACCAATCTCAATTCAACAACATTCCATAAGCTTTTGGAATATCTATGACAATTATGTCAATGACTTGGTGAAACTTTGGGTTAGAGGAAATGTGTATCATAACATCCTTTAGTTCATCAATTACTTTGACTTCAGTTTTGTCTAATTGCATAATGTGTGTATCACTTTTGGTGGGGGTTGCTTTCATATTTTTACAAAACAAATATGGCATGACGTTTGAAGATGCACCGGAATCGACCAAATAGTTGTGCAATTTTTTGTTAAAAAATTCAAAAGTTAAAAAAAACAGAGGGACAGATAGCCTGGATTGATTTTCAGTGTACACTGAATTTACAGTTGACTTTCTGGTTTCCCCTAAGGTGATATTTCCAGTGTTTGGATTTAGGATTACCATGGGTTTATCTCCTTATTTTAAGGCTTCCAATAGGAGGTCCTTTTGTTGGGGAATTATGCATAAATCCATGAAAGAAATATTTTCCTTCATTCTTTTCAAATCCTCTACCACATTATATTCTAGCTTTGAATCTTCCTGGGTTTGAAATTTAGGGGCATAACTAACTGAAGGAGTTGGATTGGTCGAGGAGGTGGTGTTCTCAATTTTTTTGGAGCCTGGGATATGATAGGTTGATTTTGCATGACAGGACCTTTAATTATTATTTGGACTACCAATATCTCATTAGGTTATTCTTCATCTTCGGTAACATCATCAGAAGGTGACACATGATTGATATCCCACAACACCATAGATGTTTTCTCTGGTGGTCTATTAGCCTCATTTTCCGTAGTGTTTGATACTTGGTCACGAGGTTGTTCGATTAAGGCACACCCATACGAGAAGAGATTGGCCAATAAATCCACGGCATTCACCCACTAGGGGTAATCTTTTCTAGAATGTTGTTCTTAGTGATAAGTGAAAAATGAATCAAAGGCCACCTCCCCTAAGTCGATATTCAGATTGACTGGGGGGGTTCTATGATCTTATAAGGTGATGGTTTCCTAAAGAAGGGCCTATAATGCCTCTAGTTAGAAGTTCCTTCACCTGTATTCCTTTTCATGTCTATCATTTTTTTAGATAACTTCTTTACCACCCTCTGTAGGATTTCCATATCAACATTATCATTTTCATGGTTTTGTTTGGGTTCTTTACCTAGTGGTATGGTTAGTAAGAGTCCTCTTCTATGTGGTTGTTGGGTCTCTTTCTTTGCTAAAGAGACATGGATTTCTTTACATCCCTTCATTTGGAACTCCATGATCTTGGCCTCTTCAAAATTCTCAACTATAGCAGGTTTAGCAGTTATTTTAATGAACATAGAGATAGATTTTGGGAGAGTGTTTTCATATATCTCTATTTGCATCTCTTAAGTAAATCTAGATTTTGGTTGAAATTTATTAAAGATTGTTGTAAACATCTTATTAAATTCTTTCACATTTTATTTAGGGCCCATGATGGAAACAAATAGTTCCTCCATCAAGTCTCCTGTGGTTGTTACTTGCAATGGGAGTAAATTCTTTTTGAGGGTTGTCTTGAAAAATACTAGCCATGCATATGGGTTGTTTCGAATCTATAGGTTGTTTGGAATATATCTCTACTATTAGTATAAATATGACTAGTCATGCATTCATTAGGCCCTCATTCTAACACCAATTCTATTGAGGGGTTTGGATTCCCTTTAACTCAACAATATGAATCACACCCAAAAATGAGGAAAAATTATACTCTTCTTCATTTGAGGTAGCTTGATTCTCTGGATTTATAATCCGAACAGTTTTCGATGGGCTTTAATATCTTATTAGTTTCACTCTTGTGACTTATTCTATTTTTTGGGGAAGTGTTTTTGAGGTATATTTCATAATATTTGGGTACATGTCGATAGCTTAAAAAAGATTAATTCCATAAACCACTAATTTAATGAAAGAGGAATAACACGGTTCCTTTCGAATATAACTTTTCAAGGCACTGAGATAAAAAATAACCAATCAACTTCTATATATCTAGATTCACCTAAAAAAATTCCCAGAAACAAGCATACAACATTAATTGTGCGTGCATGAAAATATTGTGGTCAAAGTCTGTCAACGATACATAAATAATTATATATTCAAATATCATGAGCATTATGCCAAAATAACATTAACTTGCATATTAAACGCAAGGTAAGAATTCAATGTAAAATAGCATTTATAGAAAGATAGCTTGATTAATGAAAAATCTCGCTAGACATTGATATACAATGATCCAAAGAAGAACATTTCACAATGCAACATAGATCACCAGTTGGATTCCAAAATCACTTCAGGCTCCAACAGAGCTTCAATATTAATTGTCAAAATAGTTCCACAATAAACAACAAAAATTTCTAAATGCCAAAAGTTCCTTCTATTCAAGAGAACTACTTTATTTATACAAAAAGAAACTAAATAAAACTACCAAATTTGTGGCTCAAAATAGATAATCACGAGTTCAATTCATGATGACTCAAAAAATATTAGGGTCTCTTGCCTTGTATTCTCCTCTACATAGTCGTACCACTCTCTAAAGAGTCGAGTGCAACTCTCAGCAAAAAAGAAATTGTATTGATCCATCTTCATAGCCAAATCATGCTTCCTGTCATGATATCGAAGGGTGCACTTTTCCATTATGTCAACTATCTTCTCCATTTGGTCCACAACCTTGGATTCCCAAATAACATGCTTTTTCATGTGTCCCTTCTCCATCGTAGTAATCTTTTGGACCTATTCCTTGCACCTGTCAGTTGACCACCGTAAATTGGATGCCACCTCATCAATCGACTGAAACTCCAGGGTGGACCCAAAAGTAGGAAATTGAATATTTTCCATTGATTGGTTTAGCTTATCCCAATTCTGATTACATTGGTCCCACTCTTCATCTACTATGTCCACGGGTTCATCAACAATTTTTTCCCAATGCTTGGTTGTTGAGTGTATTGTATCCATTCTCTCATTTGACAACACCTCTATATGATGATCCTCTGAGCTCTTTTCCTTCTATATTTCCTAAACAAACTCCATTTTTTTCAGAGTGCCAACTCCTTTCTCATCCCACTTGTGTATCTCTTTATAGGTAATATCTAACAAAAAATATGATTTCTACAGAGCTACCGCCTTCTCTATAAAATTTTCTTGAACCCTCAGATGACTATCATATAACTCCAGTAAGTCTTCCTTAAATTCAGGTAGTCCTCCATCTTCCTAGTGGTACTATACCTGGTGCTTAAGAGAATCAATTTCATATCTAGCATGCTCTAAATCCTTCTCTTCTATCACTACCTTATCATAGGAACCATGAGATATGGACAAGCCTAATGAGTACAATTGGCTTGTTTTGGCCTTGTTAATATCCATGATAACTTCTTCAGACGTGCTTACTACATTGTTTTCTAGTGTAACCTTTCTTTTTCTATGAGTTCTCTTCACTATTGATCCAAGAGGATCCAGAAATGATCACAGAGGTCTAGGAAGATCTAGAATGTCCACAGAGGTCTAGAATGGTTCAGAAATGCTCAAAATGTGACCATCCCAAATTCTCTCAAAAACACCATCAATGTGTAGATCTTGTCATTAGCTTTCCAACAGTGCAAATGGAAATTCAAACGAATTTCATATGAAAAAGTTATGGCCAAACAAATTTCAAGTCAACCAGGTCAAAAATCAAAGTCAAAGGGATTTAAAGGGTGACACGTGGAATGATCTTACAATAGTACGATGATGACATAGCCATACCCCAAGGCACCACATGTCAAGACCGTATGTTGATTGGTCAGATGTGTTAGCAAGTGAGTGGGATAATCAATTGGAGACATGTGGCAAGGGAAGACCAATGAGAGGCCACCACATGGCGACCTCCCATTGGCCAATTCTAGTTGATGTTTACCAAAATTATGGAGTATATGGATTCAAACCTACGACCTCCATAATCCTTAACAAAGCCTCCATTACCATCATGCCATACGAGTGGTTCTTAACCATATGGGCTATAACTTATATTTAAGCTTGAATAAAGTTTCATTTGGACACAAATAGGCCCTCGACCCATATTCCATGGACTAACAGTTATGTACCATATATAGTATATGGTTATATAACCATATAATTGTATACCACAACAAAACAAACCAATACACATGTATGGAGGATAGAACCCATGACCTCCAGGTTATATTCTGGAGGCCTAACCAACATGCCATTGGAATAATTTATTATGGGATTCCCACTGAACTATGGTTAAAGTGGACGTCAAATCAGCGGAAGGTGCAGGTGGACCATTGATCCCGCACCCTATATATGTGCATGGACCCCGAGGTCTGCACACACACAAAGTCACATGAATTTCTATGCATTGTGCATTTATGAGCCTCAAAGTACGTTCCCAAGGGTACAAGGACTTTAAGGCTACATCGTAAATCATGTTGATGGGTCCCTTGATGAAATTTTAAGAACTTTATACTCATTAATGAGATTTCTGTGGTTTGTATTTTCATCGTTGATCGGATTAGCCGCAGTTTTCACAATATACTATCGACGTTTTGGATCCAAATCAGGATCCATATTCAGGACAATGAGCCTGAAATCCAACTGTATACTTATTTTTCACGATTTTTCGCAAGGAATCCAACAATGCACTATGTTTCTGCATTTGAGAAACATGTAAAAAGGTTACTGTAAAACACAAGAATTTGAGCATTACTAAAGATGTCTCTATTGGAAGTGGACCCGAATACGTAGCCCAAATTGGGTGAACTCCGTTATCAAAATTGTGTATGTGATTTCATAGTTGTTGTTCATTTTATGCTCAGTTATTTGCAATTTATTTATCATTAAAGTGTATATGGTTAGATAAGTAATTCACATGTAAATTGTAAACAGTCAAGCGATCATTTTTATTTCAAAGATCAGGTAGATTTTTATATAGGTTAAAGACTAAATAACATCTAAGGATTTTTTGGATCAAGTTGATATAAAATACAGGTTTGACAAGTGTTTACAAGTGAATGCTTACAAGATCCAAACTCAAACTTGGTAAAGGAGAGATTTCAAGTTATAAGTTTTAGATTGAAATAAGACTTTGTAAGCATAAGATGGCTTCCGAAGCGAAGGAATGAGAATATCTTCCCATGAATCCAAAATAAATGATGGATACACTTTTCTCGATGAGAGAGATAATATATGATTTGCAACGAAGAATTCAAAAGACCGTAAGTGGAGAATCTTCGGTAAATGGAGAAGGAGGAGGCGAAGCTGGTGGACCTTCAGAACCCTCCTCACCATCATCATCATTATCTTCTTCTGAAGAAAGTGAACATTATTCTCATCGAAAGAGGTCCTCTAAGAATTTTGATCATAATATTCCTTTATTAAAGTTGGTTGTCAATTTTGAATTGTTGACCTATGATGGAGAATTGAATGTTGATAAATTGGACAACTGGATCAAGAAAATACACATACATTGTAGGTTTAAAAAGATTATGGTCGAAGCTGCAAGGATATAGTTAGCTTCTCTTTGACTAAGTGGCACAGCCGTGATATGGTGGGAGAGTAATATGAAAGTTGATCTTGTTCAAAAGGGTAAAGTTATCTCTTATTGGGATAACTTTACTAAGGCTATAAGAAAACAATTCTATCCACTGGCACATACACAAATGGCAATGATAGAATGGAAGCATCTAAGACAGGGTAAAGGCCAACATATTCAAACATATACACATGAATTCAAAAATAAGGAATTATCATTAGGGATTTTGTTGTATACCCATGAAACTCTTCTAAATTATATTGGTGGCATGCAGTCATATCTTCATCGCACTATTTTAATTTTTAACCCTACTAACATTAATAAAGTGTTCGTACAAGCTACACATCTAGAGGCTAGTAAAGGTAAGTATGCAATTGAAGATAAGAATCCATACAAGTTTGAAAATAAACTGAAAGGTAAATTGAAGAGTAATAAATCAGCTACAGTAAAACAAACTGAGGAAATACCTACATGTTACCGCTATAATAAAAAGGGACATGAGGAATCATAGTGTTGGAAGTTGCATCCAAAATTACGACCAAAGAAGTTCAAGGATAAAGGGAAGAAGAATATTGTTGCATTAGCTCATCAAGATCTAGGGTCATATTTTGAGGATGAATCTATGATCATGGAAATAGGAAACAAAGGTACATCGAATATTAATTCTAATTCTTCAGTTCAATATGCTAAATTGGAAAGTGATATTAATCAAAAGAAGAGAAGCCAACTTTTTCATGTCAGAGTTATAGTCAAGCATACAAATTTAGATACTTTATTTAGCAGTGGATCCCAAGTTAAATTAATATTTGAAGCAATTGTGAAGAATATGGATTTGAAGATGACACCTCATAAAAATCCTTATCCATTAGGATGGGTATGTGAACATGCTAAGTTGCAAGTAATGAAACAATGTAAGATCATATTTGCAATAACATCTAATTTCTTTGACTAGGTTGAGTTAGATGTTGTACCTCTTGACATTTGCAGCATTGTCTTGGGTAGTCCATATCTATTTGGCAAGAAGGCCATATTCTACCATGAAGAAAATAAATATCATATTTTCAGGGATGGGGTTGAATATATTTTCAGAGCTCATCATATCAAGATTAATGTTTCTTTAGTGAGCACATGGAAAATGAAGAACTCATGAGCACAAGTAAATATTTTTTTCTCATGATAGTGAAACAAAAAGAGGAAGATATAGCATATGCTTATCAAGATCTGATCGAGATCATAAGTAGGAACTGATCAAAATCATATCTAACTACGATGAGTTATTCTAGGAACCTATAGGGTTTCCTCCTAAGAGGGAGATTGAACATGAAATATATCTACAACAGGATGCTCCTCTTCCGAATTTAGGAATGTATAGGTCATCAGTGATCGAGAATGAAAAAATTAAGAAGCAAGTTCAGGAGTTTCTCGATAAAGGAATCATTAGGCCAAGATCCTCTGTGTGTGGTTCTCCTATTGTATTAGTTCCAAAGAAATATGGTACGTGGAGGATGTGTATTGACTTCTGAGCCCTAAACAAGAGTACGATAAAGAACTGTTATCCTCTTCCTAGAAATGATGACTTATTGGATCATTTAAAGAATTTTGTTTATTTCACTAAGTTGGATTTGAGAAGTAGTTACCATCAGATCATAATTGCAGAAGGTGACATATGGAAAACTCCTTTCAAGACCAAGCAACAATTGTTCGAATGGTTAGTTATTCAATTTGGGTTGTGCAATGCACCAACAATGTTTATGAGGGTAATGAATAATGTGTTTAGACCCTACATAGATGATTTTTTTATCGTCTATTTATATGATATATTGATCTTTATTCGAATATGGGAAGATCATATAAAGCATGTCAAGATAGCATTTTATCTCTTTAAGAAGGAGAGGTTATATATCAAAATGTCTAAATGTGAATTTTTCAAAACTTCTCTGGTATATTTGGGATGCATTGTAGGGAATGGTCAGCTAAAGATAGATCCCGCAAAAGTAGAAGTCCTTTTGAAATGGCCCAAGCCAACTAATTTCATAGAATTCAGGAGCTTCTTAGGATCAATACAGTACTAGAGGAAATTCATTGCTAATTTCTCATACATAGCAGCTCCTCTACATGCATTAACAAGTGTTAAACAAGTTTTTCAATGGGGATCCAAGCAGCAGAAAGACTTCAGGACATTAAAGGAAAAGATATGCACCGCACCAATATTGGCATTGTTATATTTACAACAACCATTTGAGATTCAAATCGATGCAAGTGGATATGCCATGGGAACAGTCTTGATGCAATGCAGTAAACCTATATGTTATCATTTTGAGACTTTCACTCAAGTTGTGATTAACTATACAACATATGATAAGGAATTTTATGCATTGTTACAAAGTGTAAATAAATGGAAGCATTAATTAATGGGAAAGGAGATTGTAATTCATACATATCATCAACCATTATAGCATTTGCAATCACAGACCAAGCTACAATAGTCACAACACTTCAGGTGGATGTGTTTTCTACAAAAGTTTCATTTGGTAATCAAGTATAAGAAAGGTATTCACAACAAGGTTGCAGATATGTTGTCAAGACCAGTGATTAATGGATCTACAATACTTAGGTATAATCCTTTAGCACATGAAAGTTGTATAGAACAATATGCTAAGGATGATTATTTTAAATATGTATATGATACATTAAGTCATGGAAATCAATAGTCAGATTATAATATGCATGAAAATTTGTTATATCATCCTGGAAAGATTTTTATACCCAAAGATGAAAGAGTAAATATTATAATAGAAGCTCATACATCTCTCATTTGTGGTCATTTCGGGGTTGGAAATATAGTAACACAATTACAAAGGTATTTTTATTGGCCTCGAATGAATGAAACAGTTCCAAATTATATCAAAGGGTGTGCTATGTGTGCCACAACTAATCCTAGGAACATAAAGTTGGGTTTATATACACCACTTCCAGTACCTTCTCAGCCATGGGAAAGTATCTCCATGGATTTTGTAGGTGGTTTGACGATGTTCAGGACAAGTCATGATTACTTATATATCATGGTGGACAAGTTCAGTAAGATGTGTATTTTGATGCTATGCAAGAAACATGTCACAACTGAACAAAAAACATAGATGTTCTTTGATAATGTATGGGTTCATTTTGGACTTCTTACTTCTATTATATCAGATCCAAATTCTCACTTTTTGGGAAAGTTTTAGTCTCATTTATGGGAGCTCATGGACACTAAGTTGAATAAGAGTACAACTTTTCATTCGTAGACAGATGGACAAACAAAGGTGGTAAACAAAATAGTGGTACATCTACTTCGAGGATACTGTAGCAAACATCCTAAGTTATGGGATGAACAATTAACTTATGTATAACATGCCTATAATCATGTCATGCATTCGTCTACTCAGAAAATTCCTTTTGAAGTATGTTTGGGGTAGTTTCCTAAATCACCATGGAATTTTCTTTTAGAGAAGCAGGTAAATAACATGGACAGGATGATACAGATAAAGTAAAAAGGTTCATTCAAAAGATTCAACAGGCATATCAAGAAGTACATGGAAAATTGGAGAAAATCCAATCCAAATATAAGGTGAGGCATGATAAACATCGAGTTGATCATCAATTTGAATTTGGTGATCAATTATGGTTACATATCAACAAATATAGAATGAAGGGTGAAGGTAAAATCTAAGTCCAATCCAATGTCGTCCATTCAAAATCTTGGAAAATATTGGTACTAATGCCTTTCATTTAGATCTACCAACTTACATGAAAATGTATTCGGTGGTAAATGTTGATAATTTGAAGCTTTATGAGCGTCCAATGATTATGGATGAAGATGAAAGTATTCAGGTTCCATCTGTTATCACTTCGTAAAATGCTTTGGGTTAAGGAAGCAAATCACAGAGGTAACCACAAACCAACTTGAGGATGAAATCTATCCCTTCCGACCCAGATAGGGATCTCTCTCTTCAAATCAATCATTTAAAGGATTGATTTGGAATTTCTTCCAAAGGATAGATCTCTAAGGAAATATTGAATTTATAGATTTGGTGGCAAGGTGGGAAGAAATTTCATTGGGCAATGGAGTCAAAATGGGAGATCAATGGTAATTTGATGGGAACTTGGTTAATTGAAAGATGATAACCTCAAACGCAAGGTAGAAAACTCCCCTTTACACATTCAAATTTCTTTGTAGTTGAAGTTTACAGAGAAAATGAACAACCCCATGGGGCATCTATCAAGGATGAATACCAGGGTGATTGTAGAAGAAAGGATATGAAAATATATATAACAGAGGACCAGTTTTAATTGAATTATGCCACATACACCTCACTGAATATTTAAAGAATAAATAAACATAAAAAATTAACTAAATTAATCAGAACATATAAATAGGAGAAACACAAGAATAAAAGGAAATAAACACATGAATCTTTGATATCATCCTATAGGGACTTCTAGTCCAAACAAAATTCCATTAATCTCCATAAAATATTTTCAATATTCGGTCAATGAAAACTCTCATACACTCACCAGGAAACCGCTTTGGACCTCTCTCCTCATTCAATATATAGAAAAATATCATAGTATATCCTAAGGGGGTCAAAATCCATCTTTCTCCAAAGATAGAAAGTTGTTAGAATGCTTTAGGGATAATATATTTGCAAAATCTGTCCATATCCTATTATCTAAGATTTGATCTTTGACTTACTTAAAATGGGATAACTGAAGAGAAAATCATGGGATTTGAGAGAATAATATTCAAACTTCAATATCCAAATCAATTTGGGGTCAACCTCACTGAGTTGGAGGTCCATCAAGTCGAATTTCAAAAAATTCTAGAACTTTGTTAGCAAATCTAGCTTTGCGAAATTATGGAAAATAGGCCTCAAATATGACATCATATCTCCCAAATTGTGATATATGTGTAAAAAATGAGAGAGGTTTTTGTTACTGGGTCAATTCTTGACAAAAACCTCTTTCATTTTTGGAAACTTCCTCTCCAGATTCTCAGAAAGTGATATTTATGTTGACTTCTAAAACAATTAGAAACACAACATGCTTTGTCACAGTTGTGCAGCAAGGTTGATGCACAATAGTAACCTATAGAAGAAACACAACAAAATTGCACAATAGAGGCTCTTTTTCACAATTTTTCCATTCTTTTTTACTTAGGCTGATATATTATAAAGGTTGATGATGATTGTGGCCTTATAAAGATGAATGGGTGTCCTAGAATTCCTTGTTCCTCCTTCAAAATGACACTTGTTTCTTAAAATATCAAAACCCTAATGTGCCAAACTGTAGCAAATGAAATCACATAACCTCTAACTAATACACTATTTAAATCGATGCATTCTCAGTTTCCATATCCTTATTAACCCTTCGATTAGACTTTGAGTTGAAGGTGACGACAAAAACCCCTTCTTCCTGCTCAAAAACTAAATTGTCACAGTTGTGCAGTAAGGTTGTTGCGCAACTATAAATTTTGCATTTACAGTTCATATCTCAAAACAAAAACACTCCAGCATATGTATGGGTAGAAATATGATATTCTCACCTGTAATAGTCCATCCTTTGATCAAAAACATTGTCACATGCATGCAATTTTCAAATCTCTAAGGCATTTTAAAAATTAGGGTCTTGATGCATGCAACTTTCCAAAAAAGGTAAAAATAGAAAAAATGAGTCAATTAAGATCCAGTGGTTCAATTGTCTTCTCCTTCAGCCAAAAAATCAAGTTTTCCCAAATCAAAAATTTTCATGTGAAAATTTACATTTTCTAACACCAGTAGTTGATGAATTTGCTCCAGAATATTTGGACAAGCTACAGGAAGATGTTATTCTCAACCGAAGAATCAAGACTTCACAGCGAGGTGATGTGGAATATCTTCGATTTGGTATTAAAGGGGTAAAACCAAGTAAATCAAAATGGATGGAGATCGTAAGGGTGAGGGAACTCTACCCTCACTTAGTTGTTGAGTAATCAAAACGTTTTCTAGTCCAAAAGTCTTCCAATGGGGAGTAATGATATAGAAGGATCTAGGAATGCTCATAGAGGTCCAAGAGGATATGGAATGTCCACAGAGGTCCAGAATGGTTCATAAATGCTCAAACTTATACCATCCCAAATTCTCATTAAAACACCAACAATGCGTAGAGCTCGTCGTTAGATTTCAAACGGTGCAAACGACAAGTCAAACAAAGTTTGTATTCAAAAGTTATTTCCATTCAAAGTTCAAGTCAACTAGGTCAAAAGTACAAGTCAAAGTTAAAGGGTTTTAAAAGGTGACATGTATCGCCACTACAAGGGTGACACATGGAACAACCGTACAATTGTACAATGATTACATGGCCATACCCCAAGGTACCACATGACACGATTGTACGCTGACTCAAAATATGTTTTGGCAAGTGAATGGGCTAATCAACTGGGGACACATGGCAAAGGAAGACCAATGAGAGGACGCCACTTGGTGACCTCCCATTGGCTAATTTTGGTTAATGTTTACCAAAATTATGGAGTCGACGAGGGTTGAACCCATGCCCTCCATAATCCTTAACAATTCCTTTGTTACCATCATGCCATAGAAGTGGTTTTTAACCATATGGGATATAACTTGTATTTAAGCTTGAATAAAAAACATTTGGATGGGAATAGGGTTGAGGGCCTAGCCCTCGACCCATATTCCATGGAGGTATGTAATTTAATGTGACCAATGCAAAGCTCATGGGAGGAACTAATGGTTATGTACCATATATATAATATGGTTATATAACCATATAACTATATACCACAACAAAACAAACCAACGTGTGTGTATGGAGGATCAAAATAGGGACCTCTAGGTTATATTCCAGAGGCCTAACCAACGTGCCAAGAGAATACTTTGTTATAGGATTCCCACCAAACTATGGTTAAAGTGGACGCCAAATCAACGGAAGGTGCAGGTGGATTGTTGGGCCTGTGCCCTATATATGTGCATGGACCCCAAGGTCTGCACACACATCGAGGTGCAAAAATTTCTATGTAGCGTGCATTTATGAGTCTCAAATTATGTGCCCGAGGGTACAAGGACATTGAGGCTATATCGTAAAGTGTGTCAATAGGTCCCTTGACATAATTTTAATAACTTTGTATTCATTTTTCATGATTTTTTGCAAGGAATCCAACAATGCATTTTGTTTCTTCATTAGAGAAACATGTTAAAATGTCACTGTAAAACAAAAGAATTTGAGCATTAATAAAGAGGTCTCTATTGGAAGCGAACCCAAAAAAGTATCCCAAATTGGGTGAAATCTGTTATCAAACTTTTGTATGTGATTTAACTATTGTTGTTCATTTTGTGCTCAGCTATTTTCCAGTTATTTATCATTAAAGTGTATATGATTAGATAAGTAGTTATTTGCCCATTGGTTGGGTAATAGGTCCCCCCCCCCAAGGACAATATGTTTCTCATGCTCCCTAGACTATAGAAGTGATTCGATATTGGGTCTTGGGTAAATTTTTTGGTGATTTATTCATCCCCTGCCTTTTTCTTTGTTTGGCTAGACATTTCCTCATGGATGGAACCCCTTTGGGATTTGTCCTGCATCTCCTTCTCAACTTTTTCTCCTAAAATTGTTAAGTCATCTGAAAAAACTTCCTCATGCTCATTAGTTTCTTCATTATGTCCAGATGACCACGCAGGGATGATGTTAGTATCGTGTCTACTATTTTCATCATGCTTTGTATCCTTTTTCTTTGCATCATTGTCATCATCTTAATCACCATGAATTTCTCCATTTTCTTCTTCACTATTATTTAGTTTGTATAATTCTTTTCCATCACCTTGTCCATATGTATTCTCTCTTTTACCTCTAGGTGATGGAATCTCTTGATATTTTCCACCAAATGGATCTTTGTTTGAATCATCACTGCTTGATGAAATGTTGTTTCCTTGACGAGGGGTGTCATCCCTTTTTGAGGAAAAGTCATCTTTTTTTTCACTCTCTTTCTTCCCTACTTGTATGTCCTACTCTTTTGGTGATCTTGCATGGATTTTCTCTATTTCAGGATTTTCATTGATTATGGGGATAGCAAAGTATTCCCCTTTATATTACTCCCTTGTTAAGTCAATGATTTCTTCCGAATTTTTCACAGTAGTCAATGTCTCCCGTCCCTCACCATTCTTATGTTCTACTTCTGTCGTCTCTTTTTTAAACCAATCCAATTCCTCGTTTTTATGTCATTTTGATTCCTCATCCTATATTTTACTCAACTCATCAACCCAAATCTATTCTTCATTTTTCTTCTCCTTAGCTTCTTGCTATCGGGCCTATTCCTCCTTATCTCTTTTCCTTTTCTCAATAAACTCTCGTTCTCCTTTATGCTTCTCATATTCTATCCTTCTTTCAATGAGTACTTATTGATCTTCTTCCTCTTATTCTTCTTATTTCTTCATATATTCTTCCCGAACCCTTCTCTCTTCAGCCTTTTTCTTTTTGTAGCTTCTCTTGGTCTGCTAGTATTTCCTGATTTTATTTTTCTATCACGGAACCTACATCTCCTCCCAGCTTTTATACACTAGGTATTGTACTAGAGGATGACCCAAACTTTACTATATTAATTTGTTCTTCCATGTGAAAAGAAGAAAAAATGGTTTCTCTAGGGTTGTCTCTTGTCTTCTGCACTTCTTTCTAGTCTTGGGCATCTTCAATGAACAACTCCTCTTCCCATTTTTCATGGGAATATGGCCAAGTCAAAGCCACTTGTCCTACATGTTTTGGTACCAATCCCTTGGGGTCATGATTTTTGTACCTACCTATCACAAATCTATATTCCAAGTGTATCTGACTTTCCTGCTTCGCATGCTTGGCGTCTTTCACTACATAATTCCCTATCTGGAAATTGTAGGGAATGAACAATATCTTCATATCCTTTACCAGAGTGGCATTGAAACCATGTATGACCATGTGATAGTAGATTTCTCCAACCACCAATCTGTGAGGAACATACATAGGTACAAAATGTGGTGGGACCATGGCTCCATATATTCTTAAGTATGTATACCTTTCTTAAAAATACCAGTTTCCTATACAAGTTATAATCTTCTTACCTTGCTTCGATATACTAGGTAACTCATGCCCAAATACAAGGAAGTATATGCTAGGAATAAGAAAGTCATGAGTTTGGGAATATATATATATATATATATATATATATATATATATATATATATATATATATTCCCATAGAATATTGAAGTATACATGGATCAGTGATTCAGAGGTTTTCTGGTTTAACGACAGTTTGGGGAATGTTTTTTGTGCACACAATACATCCAAAAGAAAATAAACCATATGAAATTCGATAGGACTACACACTTTTGGAGATTGGGCTTGAATGATCATTAGACTGAGTTTCTTGGAGATAACCCCTCCCCAATTAAACTTCTTTCCCCACATCGCTACATGATATTTCAAGGTTAACCATTCCTCAAACAATTGGGATCAATCTCTTTCATCGTAGAAACTGCATAACATGATCATGATATACATGTAGGGCTCTCTCAAATTTGATACGGTTTACCTTCCACTATATCTCTTAGAAAATTTCTTGTCCTCCTTACACCAGCTACTCAATATCTTGTTGGTATCATAGTTCTCATAGAAAGCAATTACAAAATATTTGGTGAGGGACTCATCTAGGTCTTGGAGCTTGTAAAAATAATCCATGTCTTGGGGAAGGAAATACCGTATGCACTCCCATTTCTCGTTAACAATATTTCACTCTTGGGCCATGGTGTGATTAATAATCTACTCCATTAAATCCACACAGGGTAATACAAGAACTCTGGCAACAAATAAATGAATCATCGATCTCTTAATTATGGTAAAAATCGCATCATCCACCTCATGGAGTTGGAGTTCATTGTGTGGAGCGGATTCCAAATAATCCCCTTTATTCAATTTCCAGAACAAATAATTATAGGAAGGGATTTTTACATGGGTAGAAGTCTCTCCCATTGTGCAGGTACCAGTCTCATGGTACAATGTTCAAAACCTTCTTCAGAGATAGAATAATCAGTGGTTCGATACTTTTTGCAATTTGAGCTCCTTCTACCTGTTCAGGTGCAACACATGATCTTTCTCTAGGGATGTAGGATCAAGTTCTTGGATTCTTCAGCATCCTCTATGTAGGAATTTTCCTTGCAGTCATTATGTCTGCATTCAAACAGTGATAATCAGTAATCAAATAGAAAACAGATTAAAAGAACCATAAAGTGTGATACAACATACCTCATTTAGTAACTTTGTGTTCTAGTGTAGTAATGCTTATGTTACTGAGTTCCTCGAAATGTTGTTATTGTCTAGGTAAATCCTTTCTACCAAAAAAAGAAGATAATATTCTCAATTCGTTAGGTGCAAACATACATTCAACCAACGACCATATTAACAAACCGAATAATGGAAAAACCTGGAAGAAAATGTGATTTTAATACTCCTAATATCGAAGTAATGAGGGTATCTCTGTGAATTAATGGCGTTAAATGGAGGGAAGTGCCTTAATGTTCCTTCAATGACTGAGATAATGCACTGAAATGACTATTAACGGTTGTGTGATGTTACTCAGTCTGGCTCCCAATGATTTGATCGGGGTTAGGCGATATTAAGTTTTAGTACTTAGTCAATCACAACACTACTTCCACTATAGGTGATTTCAAGTATGTATATGAAGAATGATGTGGCATACCATCGTGGCATTAAGTACGAATGTGTTGGTTTCAGATTTGGAAACAATTTGAATAATGCATTGAGGGTCCTAGTATGACTAACGAGGGTCCAGAGTACAAAATTTAAAAATGATAGAGGCTATTGAATGATTCATGTTGATCGAACAATTGATATCATGTGCATAGGAACCTCTTCGGGAACCAGGTGACTGTAGTGGTGAAATGACATTCCAACATGGCAGTTGTAATACACCCAACACCCTAAGTACCCTTTTAAGGGATGGTGTATTAAATTTTTATCTTTTCTTGAACCTCTTCGAATATCTTTATAAATAACACCATCATCTTATGCTCATCGATATATTTCCAATGACTATAAGTTTTCTCAAAACAGAGCTCTAGATCAAAAGTTATGTCCTTTTAAATATTTAGGGACTTCATTAGCCAAAGTCTTTCTTGCTTCCACATGGCTCCACGCCACCTATGTTATCACACATGGAATTGACATGGGTAATTGGAATGGAACCTTCTACCTGTTCCAAAGGGCCCTCAGCCCTCTATGCACCCAACACTTTTCTACCAAAATCTCTCGATGCCCGATTTAACTAGGTGTGGACACTTGTCTACTGGACACTGGCTTGGATTATGTCATTTGATGTCATCTCAGGACATCAGCTCTCAAGATCTCAAGACATCGAATCCTTCCACATTTTCATATCCCAAAAGTCTCAATCTGACATGAGCTGGCACCTCTGACACGGGGCTACCAAAACCTTCCACTCAGCAAGACATGTTACCACTATCTACCACCTGGAATGACATGTGGTTACTGTCACCTTGTGTCACGTGGCACTCATTTTTCCCATGAAACCTTGCCTAAAATTATAAAACCATATAACACGTGGCATGATCACCATGTGACACTGGACCTCCCACATGGACTCACGTGGTGTACATTTCATCATAACATCCAAGGTTCTCCAAACAGGGCTTTGACACTTGTACATTTCCTATTCGTAGAATGACATCATCCAACATCATCTCATATCTTTGGCATCAGTTATCGACCTTTTTCGTAAGTCCTATTTCCCAAAGTATCATGATGGTCTGAGATCCAAGATACAGTTAGCATCCTAGGCACGTGGCCCTATCTAGTCATGCCACCTGGAATGACAGGTGGCACTTGTATCACTTGACATGTGGCACTCATTTTCCACCTGGACCCCCTCCAAATATTCCAAATCGTCGTGACACGTTGCACCATAGAGGGGTGACATGTGTCCCTCCCACGTCATGATACATGGGTCATCCATCATGAGATACATCACTACCAGACGTCAAACATTGGGACTTTCCTAGCATAGTATAAATCTCAAAAATGCACGATGCACGAGATTACAATATGGTTAACTAAAACTAATCCCGACAATTACGAGGTGATTATCTAGGTTAATATCAGGATTATGACTCCACGATATCTATGTCTTAAATCTCACACAGGTAGATCCAACGACTACCATGGTTTATGTCACAATCTCAGCATAGTAATGGATTTGAGGATTGGACGGTGGAGATTTTAGCATCCATCCATAGATCGATGGTTCTCATTGAAGAGTATTTTGGACCTCAACGATTTCTTGTATATTGGGAAGTCTAATACATCTGAGGGTCTGAAGTCAAGATACATCAAACTAACGTAAGGGGCTCCCAACCCTTATCACTAGATCTATGACTGAGATCCTTTGTGGGTAGATTTTATGGTTAATATCTAAGGCACCTATCAATTGGTCTTGGCCCTCTATGGGCCCATGATTACTCCCTCTGTGACTTAGAATATGACAAGTTTCATCTTTGTGGCTTCAGCATCAACTCCCCTCCTAATATTTATGTAACATATTGATGATGGATATTTGTCCATTGTGTGGGATATAAGGAGGACACATGTCGATTCCAGAGGACCACAAATAATGGGACCACAACTCTTTATCGTCCTCATGTAAACTAAAATTCCCCGTGGTCCACCTTTTGGATATTACGAGACATTTAATTTCATTAATCTCAAGGTTATGAACCCCAACCCCTTACCAAAATATCTATGGTTGTCATTCATCCCACAACAGATCCAACGACTATAGACTAATGATAATCTATAAAAGAATTTAAATGGGATAAAGGCCCTTCTTTGGACATCTGTGATCTAACCCAACTCAGAGATCAACTGTTTTTTAGTCTTGTCGACTCATCCAAGCATTAAGAGGATTATCATTCATGCTTTACGCTACAAAGACTATCATTCTTTCTTCATATTCCATAGGGGAACATACACACCAATGAGGATCCCAAATCCTAGGAATTTTCTATTTTATCAAGAGGGGAAAGAAAACATGTGGTCATCAGCCTCCTCTTCATCTCATACACAGTATTACCAATAACTTAATTTGACAGTGAAGGAGGGTTAACTCCCCTCATTCAACTTAGATTTTTTGTCAATTCTTAACTCATAACTTCTAGTTTCTTCTCATGGAAGTTCCATTATAGCGATGGTTATGTCAATGTGTACACATGAATCATAGAATCAAGTTCATTTCATTTATTATAGTTTCGTTACAAGATACCCACGTTTAACTATGCAAGGTATGCACAATAAACGTTATACTATAGTCATCCAAACAGAAGTATTTATTGATTAAACATGCATCAATATAATTATTCACGCATGCACATTTATAGCACAATTACAGACATCCAACCACACATTTCAATTCAATTACATAGACTGTGGAGATAATTATCTATTTACAGGATGTAACCAGCCAAACTGACTATGGGTGTTCACCTTTCCACCCAATCGTAGGCTCATATGCATTCACACTTAGCACTTTGGCCACCCCCGTGCCAAGCCATGATACCACCAGGGAACCTCTCTCTTTCTAGTTCTCAACAATTTTTTAAGGACACTCTCCTTCACACCACTCTTGGTAGATATTTTCCCACACCCACCTAGATCTAGCCTCCATGAGGTTTTTCAGATACCTTCCCAGTATCAAGATCGCAACCTTCTCATCTCAGGTCATGTTTTTGGGCTCTCCTACCCAATATTCAGAGATCTTCTGATCTCTTCCCCCTATTGTGATTCCCTTTCATGCATCCGTGTATTCTATACTTTTCCCTTTGTGCCTCCCTTACATGTAACCCCTTGGGAAGTTTCTCGACCTATCCCCTTCCTTCTATCAGAAGAAACTCAATTTCCCCATGTTTCAGCTTGGAAAGTTTGACATGGTACTTGATGGTACCCATGGTTGACAGTTTTTTTTGTCCTAGCGAGGTCTTTCCATACCTGTATTCATTGAGCGTGGATGGTTTCTCAACCACCAACCCTTCCACATTAACTGATTTTCCTTGCAATCAGGTTAAAGGGAATATCTTAATATTCCAAAATTACATACCCCAACAGAGAATCTTGGTTGACCTAATCAAGGAATAATGAACCTCCTCTATAGGATTCCTTACTCTCTCCTATAGTGGTATCATGGCACTAATTTCAAGGCTTCACCCCACAGTTAGTTTTTGGAATTTACAATTAAACAATAATACATTTACAATATTTACATGTCGTTACATGGGAATCACCAATCATGATTAATTATATATACTCAGGGTTTAGAGAGTGAGTGTTACAATCCCCTCCCCCTTCAAAGGAACACCGTCCTCAATGTTCTTTACTTCTCAACAACACCTTCCATGCCTTCTTATTTTAGTTTCCTCATCAATGTTTTTCCTCTCTCATGGTCTGGTACTTTCATGGAATCTTGGCATTTAGCACATTCCTACAAAAATTTAAAAAAGAAAGAATGTTAATTCACCATTTTCATGCATAAACATTTTATCATTGTTCATAATTCAAGAGGAAATATCCATATCAACATAATACTTAACTGTGCAATTTCATGGATCCACATCCAGTTGGTTTTCCTACTAACTTGGCCCATTGTTTCCTTGACATACCCCTTGTGTGCATGATCCCAATCAACACTCTACAAGAATCATCAAAGTCTCATCTTCCTTATGGTCACTGAACCTCCAGGCCCAGGATTAGGCATCCCCTTCTCTGCTATACAGTTCCTCAGGTGATCCATCTTGCCTTGCTAAGGATTTCTCGCACAAGACGAGTTTTAGAGACTTCATCGAGTCTTATAGTGGAGGTTTCGCTCTGACTTGATCTTTCCCAGCATCCCTCTAGCCCGTGTTACCTAAAAAAAGTATTCTTTTATGGCAATCATGGCTTATCATAGGGTTCTCATGTCACAACAATAGCCTTTTTCCATGCTTTCCAAGCCTGACAACCATCGTTTTTCCCTCCAAGATAGATCTATTATCCCACCTGTATCGCATCCATACAACAACTTTGAGACATAACATCAACTTCAATCATTTTTCTTTCAAATCTATTACCCACAGATTTCTAATTTTCACATTCCCATTTTCATATTTGTTCCATACAGGAACCAGATTCCACAAGCTTGATATTTCTTTCTAATGGAAGTTTGGCTCTTTTGTAATCAACAGCCCTTGGTATTCCTTATGGGCTTACAGTACTGCTATATCCAAGACCCTTTCTCTTGCAATTCATTCTTATGGGCTTGCAATTCATTGTAATCAACAACCTTTGGTCTTCCTTGTGGGCTTACAGTACTTGCCATATCCAAGAACCAGATATATGCCTATTAGAGATATGTTTATCCCATAGAAGAAGGGTGGACCTAGGGATTGGTTGGGAATACAACCTATAACAAGAGGAGCACAATGAATATGTGCTTTAACTGGGAGGGAAACATACACAGATTGAGACGCAGTAGATTAAGTAGCAGAGAAAGCAAAGGCATTTGTTGACCTTTAATCGTTTTACCCATTCAATGAACAAATTGAAGATCCAGTACCGGAACTAGTGAATGCACCACTGATAGACACTGATTTTTTTTACTTGATACATAAATACTTTGTCTTTGGCATGATCAAATTAAATCCTTAAATCTGTTTCTAGTTTTGGGATGGAGAATAGGATTTACAATGGATATACAATATCCAAATGGTGTTAAGGACATTCTCTTGTTACATCATATTCATCTTCTTGAATCCATATAAGATAATGTATATAGTATCAAAGTGCCAACTACGACCTAAGGTTGCAAGTCTCAATGAATTTGAATTTGCATGATGAATACATAGATGTGTGCATTGAAGCCACGAGTCAAGGGATATGTTACACCACCATATGTGCCTACTTTGATTCAATTACATATTCAAATTAAATATTTATTTCATAAATAATTTGGTAGTTGTTACGAAACAAGATACTAATTTTAGTAGCAAGATAACAACCCACTTCTTTTCAAGCGGCCAAATAGATAGGGAGAGATGCATCAGACTTTGAGCTTTCATTCTTTTTGGGCAATGTCTTCCCTTGTTAGAATCAAGTGTGTTCTTTCATTGGTTACAATATTTTCTTCCCTCATTATAATAAAATGGGTTGGAAAGAAAGAAATTTTGGGGAAGATTAATTAGCGAAAATCACACTCCATTGGTTCTGAACAATAAAGTTATTACCAAGTAGAGAGCATGGATATTTTCCCATTCGTTGTCTTCAATGGTTTAACATATCTATCTACTTGACACCCCTTAAAGAAAAGTTCTTAATATCTCTCTTTTGATTTCGGCCACCCAACTAAACACTTGCAATAGTGACCATGAATCTTCCAGATATTCCCAGTCACCCAACTAATCACTTGTACTGGTGACAAATGAATCTTTCAAATATTTGCAAAGCATACATATACATTCACAAAGCACAAATAAATTCCAAAAATAAATTCTCTAGTGGTATTCCTAATCTCTATTCTCTGCAAATAAACCCAATTTCCAAATTTAACTAGCATTTTAAAGGAATTAGTTGCTAATGCAATGGATGTGAAACACTCTTCCTGTGATGGATTCATCCAATCCAATATCCCATTAAACGATCTCTATCTATATCACTTTGTGGAGATCATAACGTTTTTTTACTTGAAAAGTGTTCCTTCACTCACTATGTATGCCATGCTTCGTGTGATTGTTTATTCAGATCCAACCTTTGCATGGAAGCCACGAGTCAAGGGATATGTTACTCCACCATATGTGCCTACTTTGATTGAATCACAAAGTCAAATTAAATATTTATTTCAAAAACAATTTGGTAGTTGTTGTGAAAAAAGATACTACTTTTAGTAGCAAGATAACAATCCACTTCTTTTCAAGCAACCAAATAGATAGGGAGGGATGCATCTGACTCTGACATTTCATTATTTGTGGGAAATGTCTTCCCTTGTTATAATCAAGTGGGTTCTTTCATTGGTTTACAATATCGTCTTCCCTCATTATAATAAAATGGGTTGGAAAGCAAGAAATTTTGGGGAAGATTAATTAGCAAATATCACACTCCACTGGTTTTGAAAAATAAAGTTATATTACCAAGTAGAGGGCATGGATATTTTCCCATTTGTTGTCTTCAATGGTTTAACATATCTATCTACTTGACTCTCCTTAAGGAAAAGTTCTTAATAGCTCTCTTTTGATTTCAGTCGCCCAACTAAACACTTGCAATAGTGACCATGAATCTTCCAAATATTCCCAGTCACCCAACTAAGCACTTTTATTGGTGACAAATGAATCTTTCAAATATTTGCAAAGCATACATATACGTTTGAAAAGAACAAATAAATTCCAAAAATAAATTCTCTAGTGGTATTCCTAATCTCTATTGTCTACAAATAAACCCAATTTCCAAATTTAACTAACATTTTAAAGGAATTATTTTCTAATGCAGCGGTTGTGAAACACTCTTCCTATGATGGTTTTGTCCAATCCAATATCCCATAAAACGATCTCTAACTATATCACTTTGTGGAGATCATAACATTTTTTTACTTGAAAAGTGTGCCTTTACTCACTATGTATGCCCCGCATCGTGTGATTGTTTGTTCAAATCCAATATCCCATAAAACAAGCTCTATCTAGATCACTTCAATGAGGTAATAATGCACTTTGCATTGAAAAGTGTGCCTAAACTCACTAATCTCATGTGCACTCACTAACGCCCCACTAAGCACTTAACTGATAGAATCTAGATTGTAACTTAGAACTTGTATTGCAAATTCTATGTTGCCCATTCCACCAACAAATTGAATCTCTATGAAACGACTTGTACTCTAGATGTCTTTGGAATTACAGAAAAGATTGCTCTTTGAAGCAATGGATAACCAAACAAATCAAAGAATTGATATTGCTCTAAAAATTAAGACTTACTAGCAATGGCTCGTGCCTGAGAATTGCTTTCTGTTTCGGATAGTAAAATTCAACAAATATATAATAATGCAGTGAAAAATAATTTCTTCTTGATACAACTTAATCTATAGTATAATGTCATATGTATATTTATAATGTTTTCTAAATGGATTATATAGGATGGTCTGGGAGAGATGCTCGAGGTAGTCCCAACTAGTTTAAATTTGAGCACATGGGTGGGTGAATGTAAGCCACACGTCAAGAGATATGCTACTCCACCATATGTTCGTCATTGGAAAAAATATCCCATCGCACTTTTAAGTAATTATGATAATAACCTCTAGGCATGGATTGCATATCCCTTCACACTTTTAAGTAATTATGGCAGTAACCTCGTGGCATGGCTTGCTTGTTAAATCCCGGGATCAACTACTTCCAAATTCAAAGGGAACTGGTATTTCAAACTCTTCAACCTCGTGGCATGGATTGCTTGCAAAATCCCAGGATCAACCACTTCTTCCAAATTCAAAGGGAATTGGTATTTCAAACACTTCAAACTCTTTCTTGAATTTCTATGAAATGGCTTACACAAAATATCTCTCTTTGCAATTACAAGCAAGATTGCTCTATAGTAAAATTTAAACATAATTGCTTCTTGTTTATGTTAACCAAACAAATCAAAGCTAGTTTAAGATAGTAAAATTTTCAGCTAAACATAATTGCTTCTTGTTTATGTTTTTGAACAATCAACATGAACTAGATTCAAATATCTGTCTAACTATACTAACTAACTAAGTTTTGTATTTTTCATTGCCTATTTGGCATTTGTGTGGTTTGCCTCACAAAAAATAATAACAATTATTATGTTTGGTTGAACTATAAGAAATCTTTATATATTTATTGTACATGCTATACATTATATACATTATACATTATTTATTGAGAAGAAAAAAAAAACAGGTTGAAAAAGACCAATATTTATTATCTCCAATGCCTTTAAATAATTTTTAAACTAATCATATGTTATTATTGTTTATATAAGAATTTTCAATTTACTTATTTTTTTTAATATTTTTAAAGCTAATGTATATATTGTCATTAGTTTAGATCCTAGATATTAATTTTCAATTCAAAAAAACTTCTTCTAAATATTTTTAAAACTAATGTATATATTTCAAGAGTTTAACTACAAAATTTCAATTTAAAAAATTTGTTAAAAAAAATTCAAACTAATGCATATATTTTCAAGAGTTTAACTACACACTTTATAATGTTTATTATTTTACGTTTCATGAATCTATATAGTTATGCGTAGACAATAACCTTATGTATACACAAATTTTGCTTCCAAGTTATAAGTAACTACAATATAATAAGCATAAACACATTTTCACGAACATTAATTAATAATCATAAAAAAAAATTCACGAATATAATAAACATAAACAAATTCAATATAATAAACTAAAGAATACATTAATTAATTCACAAACATTTTCGAAGGAACAACACTAGCGAAGAAAGCGCCAATGAGATTGGATTGGAAAACCATTATAAAGTGTGTGGAATACATATTCGAGGACTATACAAGTCAAACTCAATTCCAAATCTAGTGGAAACTTTCAAAAAAATCCATTAAATATAACAAGAAAAGAGTTGGATACCACTTACTAAATATCTGTTTATTCTTCTTCAATCGAAGATGCATCCACTTACTAAAGAAAAGACGTGGATGCCACTTATTCTTATTCATATCAATGGAAGATTTAAAAAAAAATAATTCCAATAAATACAAATAAAATTCAAAATCTAAAAATAAATTGAGTTAATTTAATAATTATTATAAAATGTGAAAAAATAACTTTAAATATAAATATTTAATCTAAATAATTAGAATATATTCTTTAAAAGAGGGTAAGTTGATTTATGATCTAACTCAATAATTATTATAAAATGTGAAAAATAATTTTAAATATAAATATTTAATTTAAATAATTACAATATATTTCATAAAAAAGAGGTAAACACATTTACAGAAAAACTATCTTAAAATGTTAAAGAGGGTAAACTGATTTATGTTCTAACATTGAATTGGTTAGATTTTTCATAATTGATGTAGATTTTATTCTCATTGCCAAAAAGAGATTGAGTTAATTCAATGATTAACTTATTCTTTCAAAACCTTGTAGGATAAGTGTATTGGATTGTTATTGTAAGTACACATGCATCTATACAATACATTTACGACAGAACAAGCAAGCATATTTACACAACAATTAATATAAGATGTAAAAGAGTGTGGGCTGAGTTTGTGGTCCAATAGTGAATTGAAGGGATTTTCTTGAATATCAAATCTAAAAACCAAAACCCAATAAATAAGAATAAAATTCAAACTCGGCCAAAAAGAGATTGAGTTCATATTCCATAGAAAGAGAGAAATTCTAAATCTAAAAACCCAGTTCCAATAAATATGAATAAAATCTGAATATCCTTCAAATAGAGATTGAGTTAATTCCATGATTAACTTAATCCTTTCAAAATATACAAGTTAAGTGAATTGAATTGGTGTTGTAGGTACACACATCTTTACATTAACAATTAGTATAAGATGTGAAATGGGGTGGGCTGAGTTGTGGTCCAACAGTGAATTGATGGGAGTTTTCACTATTAATAGGTCTATAAGTACGGCAAATCCAAGATACCGTTGGCTTCACGCCCATCACACAAGTTTTAGCAGCTTTGAATGGTAAAACTCTTTTTCCCCTGCAATAATCTCTCTTTAAGACATTCTTCTTCATGAATTCCTTTGCTGTTTTCCAWTTTTTATTGAACGGGATTTCCCTTTCTTTCTGCATTTTCTTATTTTAGACCAAGGGCTTCTSTTCCTATGGAATTCAAGAGTTGCTTTTGCATTCCCTACATTATATTCCTAGTTCTTTTTGAGTCCCATGAGTCAATTTCAGCCTTCACTGGAAATTACTATACAAATTCAATTCAATTGTATTTTTGGTGATTTATTGTATCTCCCCTTCTGTCCTACCTGTTTCATTTTTCCAATCCTACCTGTTTCATTTTTCCAAATGTTCCACAGTAACAAACTTGGTATAATGTCAAACTTGGTATAATGTTCTGAACTGATTTTAGAACTGTGTTTTGGAAATTCATTGGAGGTTACTTCTGTCTACTATGATTATTAAAAAAAATTAAAATAGAAATTAAAATAGTAACAATATGAATTAGATGTAGAATATTTATTTAACTTTTGTATAGAGACAAACATTGTTTATGTAGATTTATATTAATTAGAAATTTTTAATTACAGAAAGATTTACATTTTAATTTGTTTTAATCCATTTATTTATATGGATAACATTTTCGAAGTTAAAATAAATATAGGCTGACAGTGTTTATCATGTCCCAGCACTTATTGTCAAAAGCACGATGATAAGGACATCGCTCATGATTTCTTTTTCTCTGTAGCACAATACT
>JASDQU010013506.1:142988-155692 GCA_032191745.1 Picea mariana | reverse complement strand
ACACGTGCCAGTCTTGTATAAATAAGAGGCTAGCGCCTCACTTCAAACACACAACTCACTTTCTCATTCTCTTATGAGGCAAGCTGCAATTACCAGTTGGAGAGAGGGAGAAGAGTGGCACATCTCTTGGAGAGGACTATTTGTATTGGTTTGAGCTATCTCTTGAACATTGTTTAAGCTATTTATGATAAAGAAGTTTTGCTGGGTTTTCTTCCCCTAGAGGGTTTCCCAGGATAAATGCTATGTCTCTTGTGAATGTGTATTTCTCAGTGATCTTGTTCTTATGTTTCTCTTATCTATTGAAATGAAAATAACTATAATAATGGCATAAACATTAACAGGGTGTCTCCCTGATTGACCTTTTGTGATGTCTGCCCTGCTTGGTCAATGTCTTGAACATTTTCCTGTGAAGGCTGTTCCATGACATTATGAAGTTCTTCAGGGTGCTCTGTTGCATCCTGAACTACTTCAGTTGTTTCTTGAGATTTTTTGGTTCTCCTCCTTGTCCTAGGGGGGGTCTAAGAGCAACCATTGTTCTCTTCTTTCTTTTTGTTACTGCCTGTGTCTGTGAGGTATGGGCCTCAGTAATTTGAACAGGGTTTGCTTCAACTTCAGTTTGGGGCATTTGAGTTTCTTGTTGGGTGGTGGTCGCCTGCTCCATTTTTGGTCTACTGGCCTCAATGATTTGAGTAGGTTCTGTTTCAATTTCGGTCTGCAGTGGTGGAATTTCTCTTAGGGTGGTGGTCACCTGCTCCAATTGTGGAGGTCTATTGGCTTCAATAATATGAGCAGATTTTGCTTCAACTTCAGTCTGTGGTGGTGAAATTTCTCTCTGGGTGGTGGTCGCCTGCTCCAATTATGGAGGTCTATTGGCCTCAATCAAATTTTCCTAGGTCAACTAGGTTTGGCTCAATGCTTTATCCACTATTAGTTTTACTAATCTATGGTGGCTAATGATGTTAGCAGGATCCTTGGACTTTTGTGTTCTTGAAGCAACTTCATGTAGTACACTATCTAGGAAGAAAGGAAGGTTAAGTACTAACCGTTGCTTCAGGGCTGCCAACAGTTTGAGGTGGTGGGGTCAAACTACATCGTACCATCCATCACAGGTGATATATCGCTGAACTATCCCTACCAATTCCTTCCACTATTCACTAAGGGTGCTGGGATTAAGTCCCTTTTCTTTTTTATCCAATTCTTCCCCTGGTTCTGTGAAGGATTCCACGGCTTCCCTCAGCTTCGTGTATTTCCTTGTCCATTGAATGCCTGTGTTGGGCCTGTGACTTCTGCTATGATTGCTGGGGTAACTGGGATCTGTATGCCTTGCATCGTGGAGGTTCTTCGTTGCAGGTTTTGAAAGAATTCGAGCATGATGTTTGTGTCATAACCTTGCAAGAGACTGAAGTACTCAGTCCATCCTAGGCAATGTAAGATATCTCGTACTTGTTCTGTAACCTGGAGTAATGTTGGCGCTCTGCGTACACTTTTGCCACCCATATTTCTGTGAGAAAGAAAGAATGACTATCGTTGTTGTTTACGAATTTGGTTAGACCAGCTTTGGAGAGCAGATGTCAGAAATGAAAAATATTAGTGATCAACGAATTTAAAAAGACGTGGGTTTTGTATTTATTGCAATCATTGCAGTTAGTCAGAAAGTGTGTTGAGCATCCCCCTCATTAATGTAGAGGTCATCATCAACCGTGAGTATAGGTGTAAGCAATGAGTGCGGGTATTTTCGAGTGAGAGGTAATGATTGCATCACTGCCATCAGTAAGGGCGAATCATATATAATTTTCAAAAAGACACATGCCACCAAAAATCATTTAAATGATAGTTGTTTGATATGCGGAATTTGTAAAGTTATTACACCTATGTGCAAAAAAAAAATTGATTTATGGAGGAATCAATCAAAATTAAATTAAATTTGTTCATTTTATTTTTTTAGTCCACATAACATAATATTGTTACTTTTCCCGGTGATTGAGTATAACTAATATGATAGCCACATTATTTGAGTAAAGGAGAACTAGAGACACACAAAAAATTAGTATTTTAAGATAATCTTCCATGCCATAGGCAGAGCCACTGCTACCAACAGGCGTCGATAGCCCAAGCGAGGTTGCCTTTTAACCCTTAGATGAGCCTTTACCCTTAATATGCATACAAATCATCTTTTTCCAAAAAGACCATTATCCTAGTTTGGTAGCTAGATGATGATAATGCCACTCACTAGATTATAACATAAGTGAAGAAGCCATCTCGTGATGAGACTTCTTGTCCTTTGGCAAAAGAAAGTGTCAAAGGCCATTGCCCTGGTGTGGTAGCCATAGTGCAAATGTCACCTACGTTAGTATCCTATGATCGTGGTAGGTTGGCTCGTGATGAGACCCCCTATTCTTTATGAAAAAGGTTTTTATCATGTATCTTTATTTACTTGTATATTTTTTTTATTTGATTTTTTAATTTTTTAATAAATAGTTGAATTGTCTTTTCCCAAGAAGACCATTATCTTGGTTTGGTGGCCAGATGATGATAATGCCACTCACTAGATTATAACTTAAGTGAACAAGCCGGCTCGTGATGAGACCTCTTGTCCTTTGGCAAAAGAAAATGTCAAAGGCCATTGCCCTGGTGTGGTAGCCATAGTGGGAATGTCACTTACGTTAGTATCCTATGATCGTGGTAGGTTGGCTCGTGATGAGACCCCCTATTCTTTATGGGAAAATTTTATTATATATATATGTTTTTTATTTTATTTATTTATTTTTATTTTTTTTAGGGGAGGATCATCTACTCTTTAAGAGTAAGGGATGGTATAAGGAAGTATAGAGATGCCAAGTAAAAGTGTGTTGAAGTCTCTTTATAATATAGAGGCAGAATATCATTTAGGTATATTTGTATATAAGGGAAAGAAACAACTTATGGTGGCGATTGATTATGAACAAGGTTTAAAATATTTTGGAGAGATTAGTCCTCAAAAAAAAAAAAAAATTGATAAGGTGTGAGGGATCATCCACAAAATAATGACAGATCATTATAATTTCGATTAGAAACAGTGCTGGTGAAAATTAATTGATGAAAGCCGCAATTCCATAGAAATGGATAGCATTTGAATGGTAAAGAAGGGAACTGCAATCGCGTGAAAAGGGACAGTAGTTGTTCTGTTCCGAAAAGGAACATCAGGTGCGCGAAAAGGGAACAACAGTTGTTCCATTCAAAAAAAGAAAGGAACAGCAGTTGCGCGAGAAGGAACGACAGTTGTTCCATTCAAAAAAAAGGAACAACAGGCACGGGAGAAGGAACAACAGTTGCGCGAAAAGGAACAACAGTTGTTTCGTTCAAAAAAGGAACAACTGGCGCGCGAGAAGGAATAACATTTGCACGAAAAAGGAACAACAGTTGTTTCGTTTCAAAAAGGAAACGATTGGCACGCAAGAAAGGGAACAACAGTTGTTCCATTCAAAAAGGAACAGTAGGCGCATAAGAAGGAACAACAGGCGCATGAGAAAGGAACAACATCGTCATGAATCATGTAAAGGACAGAGTCTGTGTAATAAAACAAAATGGGAGTATGGAACAGAAGACAGTGCTAATTGTAGTTATCTGTCTTGATTCTTGTTTCCTAGATGATGTTTTATAAAGAAAACGAAAAAAAAAACTAACCACTCAGTTGGAAAACTATGTACGGTATGTACAATATAAACAGAATACATCATTTATGAAGTTTGGGTGGCTAGGTTAACTTCCCAGCCAGCCAAAATCTGCACCATAGGGTCTTTACTTACTTCTTGATAGAAAGAATCTTTTGAAGGTGGCTGGTGGTAAAGTCGCAGCCGGTGTCCATTGACCAGAAAGGGTGATCCAGACCCATCAATGGTGCTCAAAGTAACCGTGCCATTATCATGGACTTCAATAATTTCATACGACCCTAGCCATTGTGTCTGTAATTTCCAAGGAAAGTCCTGAAATCTGGAATCATATAGGAGTGCCCAGTCGCCTTTCTTGAATGATTTCTTCTTGATATGCTTGTGATGCCAGGTTGTTCTCTGCTGCTGAATAACAGCTGTGCGCTCCAAAGCGGATAGGCGTGCTGCATCCAATTCGTTGAGTCATTGAAAGCATCATTTATGTGCTTCTGTAAGATTTAGTCCGATTTCCTGGGCCATTCTTAGGGTCTTGATCTCAAATTCTATTGGGAAGATGGGTTCTTTACCATAGACTAGATGATAAGGAGAGTAGCCAGTGGTGTTACGCTAGGTTGTACGATAAGCCCATAAGGAATTTGGGAGCTTGGTAGCCCAATTCTGTCGGTTTTTTGAGACAGTCTTCGTCAGAATTGCCTCTAGGACCTTATTGGTGCTTTCTACCTGCCCGTTTGCTTGTGGGTGGTATGGAGAAGTAACTCTATGCTTGATGTGGTAGCTGTCCAGGGTAGCGGTGATTCTATGAACTGTAAATTGTGACCCTCCATCAGTAATTATTTCTCTGGGTAGTTCATGCCATACAAACAATTTGAAAATGAATTTGATGACTACTTCTTCTGTTGCATTTGGTAAAGCTTCCGCCTCTACCCATTTGGTCATGTAATCCATTGCAACGAGAATATAGGACTTTTGATTTGACTTTGGATTAAAGGGGCCGATGAAGTCCAGTGCCCATCTTTCAAATGGTTCTACAACTAATTGTGTTTTCAAGGGAATTTCATCAGCCTGACCTGGTTTCCCCAGCCGCTGGCAGCTGTCTCATGTTTGGAAATATTTCTTGGCATCTCTAAATATTGAGGGCCAGTAATATCCCATCTGTAAGATTTTGTGTCTAGTCCTGCGGTCTATGAAATGCCCCCCACAGGGCTCGTCATGTCCTGCTTTTAGTATGTCATAGATTCCGTCCTCTCGTACACATCGCCGGATCTGGAGATCAGCTCCTGTGTGGAAAATAGATCCACTGATCCAAGTGAATCGTGCTCTACGCTGGACAATCGATCGTCTTTCCTTTGATGATAAATGTGTCGGTAATCTTCCCTCTGCTAGATAGTTTTCTACATCAGCGTACCAAGGTAGTTTTGTGTCAACAGCAAACAGATGCTCATTCGGGAATTGATCCTTAGTTGTGAATGAGTCGTTTATTTTTGGGAATCGGGACAGGAAGTCTGCGACAAGATTTTCTCACCCAGGTCGATCTTTGATCGTGATATCAAATTCCTGCAATAATAACAACCATCGAGTGACCCATCCATTAGTAATTGGTTTATTTGCTAGATATCTAATGGAAAAATGATCAGTATACAGGATAACTGGATAACCTATTATATAATGACGAAATTTATTGATGTCATGTATAACAACTAAGAAATCTTTCTCTGTTACTGTATAATTAAGTTCGGTTGGAGTTAGATTCTTGCTAATAAAATAAATGGCGTAGGGTTTCTTTTCTTCTTCCTATCCCAGAACAGCGCTGATGGCAATGTTTGAGGCATCAATGGAGATTTGAAATAGTATTTTCCAATTAGGTCCTCTCAATACTGGCGCTGTTGAGATCAGTTTCTTGAGTCCTGCAAAAGCCACATCTCATTTATCAGACCATTAGAATTCTACATTTCCTGTCAAAGCATGTAAAGGCACAACAGTTTTTGAAAAATTTGGCATAAATCTGCGATAGTATCCTGAAGCACCAAGAAAATTACGTACCTCAGTTTGTGTGTGTGGAGTAGGTAGATTAAGAATTACCTCAATCTTTGATGGGTCTACTCTAATTCCATCTGTAGAAATGTAATTCCCTGATACCACACCTTCTGTCATCATCATGTGACATTTTTAGTGGATTAAACATAACCTGGTAGCGTTGCACCGTTCCAATACCTTCTCCAGATTATTCAAGGCTTGATCAAAGTCATCGCCGTATGGGGTGAAATCATCCATATAGACTTTGAGCCCTTCACTAATCAGATCACTGAATATGCTCAGAATGGCCCTTTGGAATGTAGCTGTTACAGAGTCCGAAGGGCAATACTTTGTAGGCAAAGGTACCCCAAGGACATGTGAATGTCGTTCTATCCTGATCTTCTGGGGTAATCTGGATTTGATTGTAGCCGCTGAAACCATCTAGGAAAGAGAAGAATTTCTTCCCTACCAAGGTATCCAGGACCTGATCGATGAAAGGTAATGGAAAATGATCTTTTTAAGTAGCTTTGTTTAGTTCCCTGTAATCAACGCAGATTCGCCACTTCCCGTTTTTCTTTGGGACGATGACTAATGGGGAAACCCATCGAATATCTAAGATAGGGTATATAAAATCTGCGTCTAACAACTTTTGTAGCTCTTCTTTAACAATATCTCTGAGGTGGGGGTTCAGTCTCCTTTGCGATTGTCGGATGGGTCGGGAGTCTTTCTTAATATAAATGTGGTGTGTGCAGAGTTGTGGGTCAATACCTTTCATGTCAGAGTACTCCCAGACAAAAGCTTGCTGGTATTTAGAGAGGGTTTGGATTAGCTTTTGTTGTTGTTGCTCTTCTAGGTTGGCATTAATGTTCAGAGACTTCCCTGGTGCGATCTCGACGGTTTTGCTGTTGTGGACAGCGGTAGTCGGAATTTGTTGTTCTATTAAATCTTCTAGGGGGTCTCCCTGTGCTTCATAGTCTAGACCAACTTGGAGCATATGGCATGTTGGGTTACTTACAGCGGCTGGGATATTAATAAACCTACTGATTACATCATCCTCTAGCTATTTCTTGAGCTTGAGGGCTTCTTCCATCATGAGTGAGGAATGCAGATCCTTCTCTGGATATCGTGGAGGTGGCAATTACGGATATACGATCGTTGGACTGGGTTTGGCTGGAGGGTATAAGATGAGATTCCTTGTAACACCTCGTCTCGCAATTGTCATTGTACCCGATCGAAATCCTATGTATGCATCAGCTTTCGCGAGCCATGGTCTGCCCAATATCAGTGGATGCCCCTCGAGTCCACTTTTTGGGTTGATGATGAGAAAATCTATGGGATATTCCCAGGAATCAACTGAAATGGCTATATCATGCAGTGTGACGAGTGGTTTGACCATTGATCGATCAACCAATTGCAACATAATTGGGGTTGGGTCAAAAGAGTGAAGACCCAGGGCATTGCAGGTTTCCATAGTTAGAATATTGATGGCCGCCCCCAAATCAACTAGGGTATTTGGAAAGGAACAACCCTGAATCTGCACTGTTACTATGGGGTTCCCCGGATCTGCATATTTAACTGGTGTTTCCCTACCCAAAATTAGATCAGATAAGGCTCCCACTACATGAACTGTTGATGATGAATTTTTTATTTTTCTGACGGGCTTCCTCCCACATAGCTCCTTGATTATCTTTGCATAGATCGGTATATCTTGCAGGGCTTGCAGGAGTGGAATTTTGATGTATAAATTCCTGAGTTCTCCTACAATGTCGAAGTCAGGATATACGGTGGGTTTCACTATCATTAGTCTTTCGGGCAACGCAGGGGGGGGGGAATTGCATCCTTATCAAAGTCTTGTGATTCGACTGTGTTCCTCCCTTGCTTGATTTCTTCTGTTATTACCACAATCGAGGGTGTTATTGCTGGTTTTTTTTCATTCCCTTGTTCTTGAGGGACGTCATTTTGTTCGAGAGGGATGATGCACCCCGATCTTAGCCGAAGTTCATTGCACCCTACTGAATTGATTTCCCCTTCTCCACTTTCCATAATCTGGACCAGTTGAGCTGGTCTGTTATTAGGATTCAGGTGGGGTTGGGTAGGTAATTGAGGGCGTAATTGTGATTGGGGCAATGGGAGTGGAGTTTGTAATAGAGGTTGGGTTTGAGAGGTCATCCCCATAGGTTGGTTATTCATCCCCCTGGGGAACTGCCAGTTCTGGTTCCAATTTGGGTTTTGGGCAGTCGAGTTAGGCCATTGTGGAGGGTAGGTATTATTCAAATTTTTCCAGGATGAGTTGGGGTATTGCGAATTTGGCCAATTGGAACTTGTAGTTGGTTGATTTTTCCAGTTAGGGTTTGTGGCAGGCTAGTTTTGCCAAGTGGGGATTGCAGGTGGGTACTGCTGGGGCTGCCAGTTCTGATTAGTAAATGGCTGGCCCTGCCATGTGCTGCCAACATTCTGTTGTTGATTATACTGTCCAGGATTCTGCTGATGATTGTACTGTCCAGGAAAGAAAGAGGAGGGGTCCTGAAATGTATTTTGAATTCGGGACTGCCACTGATGGCGCTGAGCCATCAGATATAATGGTTATGTTCCTTTTTCTTCCTCTTTGAATACATCTTTTAATTCGGGGAGTGATGGGCATTCTTCTGTGTCATGATCCTTGGCGCAAATAGCGCAGACCCGAACTATATCCAAGGGGCATTCTCTTGGATCGTGTTTCTTTCTGCACCTATGGAAAAATATAGACAAGGTCTGTTCTGCCTCTACTTTTTTTTGTTTGGCCTGCAATACATCCAATCGTGTAGTTAGAGTGCTCAAAATATCTGTTTTAAAGTTTTCTAGGAGATTACCGACTTCAGCTCGTGTGACACCCCCACTGGAGATATTGTTATTTCTTGTGAGGGACATCCTCATTCCTGATCTGGTCCGTGTACTTCCTCGTCAGCACCTGATACACAATGGAACAATGTCTTCATAAGTTTCCTGATAAATGTCACCTTTCCCCATTAGATTCAATGTTTCTACCCATTCATCTTTCATACCCTTAATCAAAGTTGCTTTGAGTACTTCACCTGGTAATGTACCATAGGGTGATCTTTGCAAATTATATTGAAATCTTTCGACATATTCTTCTAATGATTCATTTTCTTTCACAGTCATTTGAAAGATTTCATCTTTTAGGTCTCTGGTTCTACAATAATATTGGTATTTTAACAAGAAGGTTTGTTTCATCTGGTCCCATGAATTGATGGTTCCACCTCCCAATCCCATGAACTAGCGTAGGGCTGCTCCCTTCAAGGTAGAGGGGAATAGTTTTAATTTTTGAGGTTCAGAGGTGTAGTCATACCCTCTACATAGGACATCAAATTCAAATAGAAATGCATTCGGGTCTTCTGAAATCAATCCATGGAAGTTTGGCAGGTTTTGTAAGGGGATTGCTTTCATATGGGCATTGGCAACTGGATCAACTATTGGATATTCCAGGGTGGAGGTCTGGGGTTGTTGTTGATTTTCTTATGCCATTTGCTTGAAAATGTGCCAAAAATTTTCAGGAGGTTCTTGATCCGGGTATTCTATTTGAAATTGTTGATTGTTTGGTCTTCCAAGGAGTTTGACTGCACTTCCTTTATCTGGGATTTTGGGTATGCCTTCTTCTTTTTCAGGAGACTTAGGATCAGGTGGTGGTGGGTATGCCTTGGCAACCCCGCTAGTTTCTCCTATTCCCTCCTCCAAATTATTAGAGCTTCCCTCTTCTAAGGGGTTGAGCGGTGGGAGATCTGTATTCTGAAAAATCTGCTCGGTCCCTTTAGATTTGCTATGAATTTCAGCGTGGGCCGTAGTTGGTGAAACTACTACCTGAGGGATTCGGGTGGGTCTTTTTCTAGGTCCAACCGAAGCTTGAGATTCACCCTTTTTGATGATTTTGTCTATGAAAGTGCTTCTTCCAGGGATCACCAAACCCTGGGTTTTGGTAATTTTTGGTGGGGTTTTTGGTTTTTCAAGATCCTTTTTTCTAGTCATACACACTTCACACAATAACAAAAGAAAGCACCTACAAGCCTCTTAAGTGTCAACTGGAGGTAAGCATTGGCATAAGCATTTTACTTATTACCTGCATAGGTTCTTACTTTCCGTCTTCAATACCTGGTCCTCCAGAGACACAACCTATGCTACCTTTGACATTCTCCCCGACAACAGCGCCAAAATGTTGGGCTCTAAATATGTCTTAAAAACAACCTTAGTTTAACATTAATTTATCAACCCAGAGATTCGTCTTTTATCTCAAGAATATCAACAAAGTTTATGTAGGTAGCCTAAAATCGTGTAGCTAAACCAAATCTGAGTTTATCAACAATCGATTTCCTCAAACGTTCACCAAAGGCTCTAAGAACTAACTGGTATTGCAATCTGATTACTAAGACGCTGTGAAATGGAAAGGGACTAATTAATCTATTGAATTCACTTAATTAGAAAGAAGTAATTGAATCTAACTAAGAACTTGGAAAATTAACTATCAATTATGAATTCTGATTACTGGAAAGGAAATGACAAATTACTCTATCTGCAGAAAGAAACAACAATTATAATCTAATCGGAAGGGACAACTAATGTAAATTTGTTGAAAGGGACAACTATTGTAACTTTAACCGAAAGGAACAACAATCGTAAGTCTAAGGAAAAGGAACAGCGTGGATGAAAATGTGAGGAACTGTCAAGTGATAACTTCATAAATGGAATTCATAACAACAATCATTGATAATTAATCGAAATGTCTGTCTTCTATATGCAATCAATCATAAAATCATTAACACACTTGTGAATTTATCCTTGGCTATTGTAAAAGAGATATGAATCATAAAATGGAAATCAAACTTCGAACTGATACAATGATAGAACGAGACAGTAACTCCTTCAGACTGGGCCCTCGGTCTTCAGAAGTACTGCTACGAGAAACTCATAACACAGGAATGATAAAAACACTCAAAACCTTCATTGAATTCATGGCTAGTAAAACATTTACAAAAACTGCTTGTGCAGAGCGATTATGAGTCTGAATACTTAAAATTCTTTTTTTCTATGTTTTTCTGGATCTATTATCCTCTTATAAATTACAATAGTTTGGGTAAATCAAGCTATCCTGAGGATCGAAAGATCCTCAGGATTTCTTTACTATTATAAAATTACAATATAGAAAAATGTATTATCTTCAAACTGCTTTGCGCCTAAAAAGTCTTCAACCTTCAATAGCTTGCGCATAGCCAAAATCTCTTTGGTTATCTTTGGCAATTATTTATCCAATTCTGTAACAAAATCAAACCATTCCAATCGTAAATTAGAATCTATTTAGTAAAACTTTAATAACAACCCTAACAGACATATTAATCATATTCTTTCCTATCTATCCTTAACTATCTAAAGAATCAATCAAAATCATATCGTAAACTGTGGGAAAAAGGGAGATATTTATACCTTTTTCGTAACCCAACAACCATATGGATGCAACTTGGATCTGAGTTGTTTGATGGGACAAGTTAACATGGTAAATCCTATTGGACGATTCTGGCATTTACTGTTCAAGTTGGACAGGGACGTGGCCGATTTCATGCCTTTGCATTTGTCGAATGGGAATCCTGGTGCGAATATTGATGGCATCTTCGCGTATTGCGGCTTTATGGTTTAACTAAATTCAGAAGGGGTATCATAATGGAAATAAAGGTTGTGACTAGACTAGGTTCGTGTGGCACATGGACTCAGATTGCATTCAGATTCATTCTCCCTCCAACCACAAAGGGGTCCCCGTCATATTAATGACTGTCATTAATGGGTTCTTTACGCTTCTATTCCTGTGCTGCTGAGTAAGCAGTTCTGCATCAAACAACACTTAAACAAAAAAAGAAATGAACTACCTGTCATAGGGCAACACTGCACACGTCAAATTTATTAACTGAATTTACAAAATTTGCATAAAAATCAAATCTAACTACTATACATGCTCCTTCGGACTAGAGCAACAATCCTTTTTAGCTCAGTTCTAAGACATATAGGGTTTCAGGCCAGTTCCATTCACCCATCCTGGCCGCAACATACCATCCAGTTGCGCAATTCTAACTGCTCCTGAAGGTCATATATCCACAACTATAAATGGTTCCAACCAATGCATGTGAAACTTGCCAGGATGCTTCTGGTACCGACTGTCATAGAGTAGGACCTTGTCTCCTTGCGCAAATACTTTATTCTTAATGTGTCTTTTGTGCCAATATTTTTGCCTTGCTTTCTCAACCGACTAATGGAAGTCTGCTAAAAACCTGGTCTCTTCGAGTTCTTGTAACTCCATGAGTCTCTACGCAGCTGATTATTCCTTCGACATATGGGTGATCATGCAATGTACAAACTCGGAGTGATGAATTTTGCAGGCACGACGGTCTCTTTCCCATAAACTAGCTGAAATGGCATGTACCCGTGGAGTTTCTTTGTGGTTGTCCGGTAAGCCCATAGTATTGCTAGAACTATGTTATCCCAATCTTTTTGGTTTGCGCAACAGACCTTTGTTAACCCTCTCTCCAGAATCTTGTTGAATTCTTCTACTGTTCCATTGGCTTGCGGGTGGTAGGGGGATTCTTTTGTGATGTCGGATCAAGAATTCTATTGTAACCTTTTCTATAGTGATACTAATAAAATGAGCTCCTTGATCACTGGTTAGAATCCTAGGACATCCAAATTGAGTGATAATATTCTAAAAAATGAACCTAGCAGCAGTATCGGTCGAGCAGTCCTGAACAACTGTTGCCTCAACCCAACATGTAAGGTAGTCAGTTGCGGTAATGATGTACCTAGCCTTTGAATGCTTAGTTGTGGGGTTGATCGGTCCAATGAAGTCAACCACCCACTTCTCAAATGCCTGTAGAGCTCGGACTGGTTGAAGTGGTAAGTCATCTCATCATGACGGCTTACCCACTCTTTGACAAACATCGCATGATCTAGCATATACCTTTGCATCCTTGAAGAGAGTTTCCCACCAAATTCCATCTTGGAGGACTTTACGCA
>JASDQU010013506.1:122402-135544 GCA_032191745.1 Picea mariana | reverse complement strand
TCCTACATGACCTCTCACAACTCCATTGTGGCACTCCCACAGTATATCATGCCTTTCATGATCCAAGACACATCTCCTGAGGATATTATCTAGTCCTAATTTATACAATTGCCCTGCAATCAACTGGTAGTCCGCTACTCTAACAACCATATGGCGTTTCTGGGTTACAAAATATATTTCTGGGCAGGCTCCTATACTTAATAAGACTGCTATTGCTTCCAGGGACTCTGGTATGGCCTCAATCTAGAATAGATATGCATCTGGGAGTTGATTGTCATATGTTCCACTACTTTCCCCAGACTCTAATCTAGACAGGTGATCAGGTCCTATGTTGCATCTTCCAGGCTTGATGATCACTTCAAAAGAGAATTCCTGGAATAGTAGCAACCATCTACAAATTATCCCTTCCAACACAGGTTTGTTAACTAGATATTTCAATGTAGAATGATCAATAAAGAACTTAAAATGAGAACCTAACAAATAATGTCTAAATTTCTTCAAAGAATAAATCATGGCTAAACCCTCCCTTTCTATAGTTGTGTAGTTGCACTTGGCTTGTGACAACTTCTTGCTCACAAAATAGATAGGATAATCCATGGCTCCATCTCTAGGTTGCGCTAAGTAGCTCCTAAGGAAATATCTGAAGCATCTACGTGGACGTGAATTTCATTTTCCCAGTTTGGGAATATCAAAATCGGTGTTGTGTTGAGCTTCTTATTTAGGGTCTTGAATGCTTTATCACATTCTAGGGTCCAGTGGAATGCTTCAGTCGTTTTTAATAGATTTTCTAGAGGTGCAGTAATGTTTTCATATCTTCTAATGAACCTGCGATAGTACCATGTGTGTCCCAGCGTGGAGCGCAACTTATTAGCACTCGTAGGTGGTGGCATATTCACTATAACCAAAACTTTGGCCGGGTCTACCAGTACTCACTCTCGACATACTATGTGGCCAAAAAAAATTCCATGTGGTACACAAAAGATACACTTTTTGAGATTCAATGATATCTGCAATTCTCTACATCTGTCAAACATCAGACGTAGCAACACTACATGTTCCTTGAGAAAACTGTATATCGTCCAATCATCCATATAAAATTATACTCTCTGAAAGATGCTATTACAATCCTGGAGAAAAATGCAGGGGCGTTCTTTAAGTCAAATGGAATCACAATGTATGCAAAATACCCCCATTGTAATATTCCAGATATAAAAAGTATGCAGAAAAGAATAAAATGCTAGAAATGGCAAATAAACAACAATATAACTAGAACAACACCACCATAACACTGAAATGATATGAAAATAACAACAGAAAGAACACTTTGATTCTGAGAGTAATGTTCACAAGCCTCTTCAAGGGGGAAACCTCCAGTCAAGCAGAGCTCTATTACAATAATATCCAAGATAGGGTTCTCATACCCTCGACTCCTATTTATACTAAATATTTCTATCAATAGAACTATCTAGAGGAAGATCCTTCTAGAAGTGGAAGCTTCTATTAGGTCTTCTTACATTCGACTTATTCTACTTTATTACAAGGCCTTATTAATATTGACCTTTATTACATTGGAATACATTGTTCTACCTATGTGAGGGGTTAGGTCCCTAACATGTCCTCCCCCTTAAAAACAACCTTGTCCTCAAGGCTTGAGATGTGGAAATTACTGCAGAATGGTAGTTGGTTCCCAAGTGGCATCTGCTGGAGTTGTATCTTTCCACTGGACTAACACTTCCTTGAGGGTTCACTGATGTTGGCGATGCTCACGCAGGTCCAAAACTGCTTGTGGATATAACCAAATGGAGCCTTCTTCGTCCAACTTAGATAGGTTGGTTTGAGTTTGACACTTAGTTCCAATCACCTTCTTTAAGCATGAAACATGAAAAACAGGATGTAGCTTAAAATGACTGGGCAAAGCTAACTAATAGGCCACCTGTCCCACACGCTTGATAACTGTATAAGGACCATAAAATTTGGGCGCTAGCTTCTGAAAATGGTCGAACTTGAGGAAAGTTGTCTTGTAAGGTTGCAGTCGAAGAAACACATGATCCCATTCTACAAAATGACGTTCAAAGTGACCTTGATCTGCTTGTTGCTTCATGCGATTTTGGGCCATGACCAAATTATCTTTGAGGGTATGGAGAATATCCTCTCAAACTGTAAGCATTTGGTCAACCACCTGGACCTTTGAGACACCTGGTAAATATGAGAAAATTGGTGATGGCTTTTGTCCATATACCACTTCAAAAGGAGTCATGTGGGTATCTATATGGTATGAAGTGGTGTACCACCATTCAGCTAGGGGTAACCATTGAGCCCACTTATTTTTCTCTTCTGATGCAAAACACCTCAAATATGTTTCCAAACACTTGTTGACAACTTCAATTTGACCATCCATCTACGGATGATAAGCTGTGCTAAGATGCAATTGGGTGCCTTGTATCTTGAATAGTTCTTGCCAAAAATTGCTGGTGAAAGTTGGGTCGTGATCAGAAACAATAGAATGCGGCATGCCATGAAGCTTGAAGACCTGATCCATGAAAATTTGAGCCATTGTAGATGTTGTAAATGGGTGTTGAAGAGCACAAAAATGAGCATACTTGGAAAGGCGATCAACTACCACCATGATGACTGATTTATTGCCCGATTTAGGTAAGCCCGTGATAAAATCCATAGAGATATCCATGCAAATAGCAGGTGGAATCAGAAGAGATTGTAGTGTGCCAAGAGATTTGATTGTTTCTCCCTTGTTGTGTTGACACACATCACATTCGGCCACAAAATTACGAATGTATTTTTTCTTCCCATCCCAGAAAAAAGAATGTTTGACCCTGTCATAGGTTTTGGTAAATCTGGAGTGACCAACTGTGGGTGTAGTATGAAGCTCAGAAAACACCATGGATTTAAGTTTTAACTGTTTACTTAAATACAAACGGCCTTTGTATCGAATCTCATCATGGAGCCAAGAGTACCCTGGGGAAACTGGCGAATTGGACTGCAATTGTTGTATCAGATGTGAACTTTTGGGATCATGTAGCCATTCCTTGCAAACATCTTGGAGCCAATCTAGTACAATGAAGGAGAGAGAAAAAAGGGAGCCTTCATCTTCATATTTTCGGGAAAGTGCATCTGCAACCACATTGTCTTTTCCTTTCTTGTAAATGATCTCATAATCATATCCAAAGATCTTAGTCACCCATTTTTGTTGCTCTGGGGAGGAAATGCGTTGTTCCAGAAAATAATTGAGGCTTTGATGATTTGTCTTAATTTAGAAGCATTACCCCAATAGATAAGGGCGCCACAAATCAACGACATGCAGAATAACCAACATTTCCTTTTCATAGATTGATTTGACCAAATTTCATTCAGATAGTTGTTTGCTGGTAAATACGAAAGGCCGACCCTCTTGCATAAGGACAATGCCAATACATTTCCCTGAAGCATCACATTCTAGGACAAAGGTCTTTGTGAAATCAGGAAGGGCCAGGACTAGAGTGATGCACATGGCCATCTTCAAGGTTTGAAAATCCTGAGCAGCTGTTGGAGTCCAAGTGAAAGAATTCTTTTTAAGGAGTGCGGTGAGAGGTGCCTCAATCTTTCCATAATTCTTAACAAACTTGCGATAATAACCTATTAATACCAGAAATCCTTGCAAGCTTTTGAGAGTCTTTGGGTGAGGCCAGTCTTGCATAGCTTCAATCCTTTTAGGATCCACCCTGATGCCATTCTTGCCAACAAGATGACCCAAGTAATCGACTTCTGAGGTGCCAAAAGCACATTTAGATTGTTTCAGGAAAAGTTGGTGCTGAGAGAGTAGATGGAGAATGCAGTCCACATGAGCAAGATGGTCTATCCAGGTTTTTCTATAGATGAGGATATCATCAAAAAAAAATAAGACAAAAAGACAGAGAAAAGGGTGAAAGACATGATTAATGAGGCTTTGGAAGGTGGAGGGGGCATTACACAAGCCAAAGGGCATGACCAAAAAATTATAGTGGCCCTCATGAGTTCTAAAGGCAGTCTTAGGAATGTTTGCCTCTTTCATATGGATCTAGTGGTAGCCAGAACGAAGATCAATTTTAGTAAAGAACTGGGTGCCACTCAATTCATCCAAGAGGTCATCAATGACAGGAATGGGAAATTTGTCTTTAATGGTGAGTTTTTTGAGGGTGCGGAAGTCAGGACACATGCACCAATAACCTTCTTTCTTCAGGACCATGACCATAGGAGAAGAGTAGGGGCTCTTACTAGGGTGGATAATGCCTGCGTTAAGCAGTTCTTGAACCATTTTCTCAATTTCATTTTTTTAGGAAAAGGGGTGACGATAGGGACGAATATTGGGAGGAAGGCTTCTTGGTATAAGGGGAATGGAATGATCATGAACACCACGGGAAGGAGAGATTCCCTGGGGAGTGGAAAAGACCAACTGATGTTTAGAGAGGATGGATTGGAGGTCTTGCGGCACAGAGGGTGACTCAGTTGCCTGTATGGCATGGAGTTGGGCAATAATGCCAGAATGACCTTTTTTGAGCAGCTTTTCCATGCGATGGGAACTAATGATCTCAGGTGAACCAATGGTGATTCCTTGGAGCTTATATTTTTGGCCCTCCTGGTCGAATTGCGTGGTTAATTCCTTAAAATTTATGAGAATGAGACCCAAAGTCCTTATCCAGTCTGCACCTAACACAATGTCACAACCGCCCATGTCGATAGAAAACATATAAGATTTCAGGTGGTAGTCACCAATTTGGAGATGCACATTTTCACAATGCCCTCCACATTTTATGGAGCTGCCATTGGCAATCATGATTTGAAAATTATTGACTACATGGATATAACAATGAGTTTCTTGGGAAATGTGGTGATGAATAAAATTATGGGTGCTTCCACTATCAACAAGAATGATGAACTTCCTATGCTTGATGTAACTGATTAGCTTGAGGGTTTGGGGAGCAGAGAAGTCAGTGAGAGAATTTAGGGAAATGACCAGTTCTACTTCGGGAGGGTCTGAGGGGGGGGTTATGTCAGTGGCTTCAGGTGACTTAGACACAAGGGGAGTTTCAACATCCTCTTCCAAAATATCCTCCGAGATGGACCTAAAAAGATTCTGTTCCTTAGACTTATGACCCATAAAATATTTGTCATCACAATTATAACAAAGGCCTTTGAGTTGGTGTTCAACCATTTCAGCCCTCATCAATTTTTGGATCTTTAGTGGAGTAGAGGGAGTAGTGGGATTTAATGGTTTAGTGCGAGGAATAAAAGAGGGTTTCCAGTTTTGAGAAGATACAACGTGTTGTGCTTCTTTATCTCTTTTAGTAGCCTCCACCCAACTCTGAGGCCGAGCCATGAGGACATGGGCACGAATCTCATCCTTGAGGCCACTGATAAAACATTCTTGGAAAAAGGCATCAGACATGCCTTCTGTCCGAAAAGTCAGGCGCTCAAAAGAAGCTATAAAGTCTTCCACTGTTTCAGATTGTTTCAACTTTGTCAAATGGCCTAAATCGTTGGTGTCAGTGTCAAAGCATTCATAAATATCTGCCACAAAGTCTGTGCAAGAAATATACCCTTGACGAGAAGTTTTTCTCCATTTCCACCATTTCCAACGTTCTTCATCTAGATGGAGAACACCATACCGGAGTTTGGCCAAGTCATTTGTAATGCCGTATAAANTACCGGATTTTGGCCAAGTCATCTGTAATGCCATATAAAGAGAAATAATGTTCCATTTGGGTTACCCAACCAGTGGGATTCAAGCCATCAAATTTGTTCACATCCAGCCGTGGAAGGTGTAGGTCATGTTGAAAGTGATGGGGCTGAAAATAATGGGAATGAAAGGAAGTTTCATCTTTGGTATCTGGAGGTGGGTCAGATAAAGGGTTATCTGTAGGGATATGCAGCTTGGTGCATATCATCGAAACGACAGATTGAAGCTAGGTAGTCATGTCTTGTTTGAGTTCCTTGATTGAGGCGACGATGGAGGAATGCATGGTGGTATTGATGGAGACAACATTGGCACTGAGCTGTTTCACTTCTTGTTGGGTCTCTATGAAATTAGATTGCAAGGTATTGAAGCGATCTTTCAAGTCTTGGCTACAGGTATGGGCCATGATGACGAGGGAACTGAAATGGGGCGGGTGGGGTCAAAAATTTTGCTGAAAAATTATATGTATGCATGTGATAAGGGAGAATAGATAAATCCAATGGAAGAATACTACAGTGATGAAATGCCCAAATGCTTAACCAGGAAGAAATGTGTAGTGATTTAGCAACTCGAACACAGTTGCACGGAAATAGATCTTGTCTATTTTAATTTTTTTGTTTTCGTCCCCAAGGGTTAGGTATTCAGGGGTTCTACAGATAAGGGTTTTCCTTGTGAAATAGCTCTCTGATATACATGCGGGGCCAACAGTAGTACTTGACCCAATATCTCAGGGAACTAACTAAGGAGGCTAGACCGTGCTCTTAGTTGTACTACCCGACTACCCAGTTACTAGAGAGTATCTTCCCGAGTGTTGTTCTCGGTGGCACTATAGAAGTCAGGCGACGGATCGGTTTATCTAAAGAGGGATTTAGGAAATCTAGGCCGATCCGTACATAGGTGTTGTCTAATGCTCTACCACTCGAAGGGGTACCAACAGGGGTTACAAGGGTGACCAACAGATGTGCGCTTAAGTACCACTTGTATTTTCTGCATGTATGAATCCCTCAATCGTGGGTTTATGCGCATAACGACAGATATCTGTGGCTTAAAGACGCCGAAATACGTCTCTGCCCTGAAAAAAAATTTAACCCATAATTTATGCCGAGGAAAGTGCTCTGATACCACTTGTAATATTCTAGATGTAAAAAGTATGTAGAATAGAAATAAAATGCTAGAAATGGTAGATAAACAACAATATAACCAGAACAACACCACAATATCACTAAAATGATATCAAAATAACACCAGAAAGAGCACTTTGATTCTGAGAGCAATGTTCACAGGCCTCTTCGAGGGGGAAACCTCCAGTTGAGTAGAGATCTATTACATCAATATCCAAGCTAGGGTTCTGATACCCTCGAATCCTATTTATGCTAAAATGTCTATCAATAGAACCATCTAGAGGAAGATCCTTCTAGAAGCGAAAGCTTCCATTAGGTCTTCTTACATTTGACTTATTCTACTTTATTGCAAGGCCTTATTAATATTGACCTTTATTACATTGGAATACATTTTTCTACCTATGTGAGGCGTTAGGTCCCTAACACCCATTCTGTTATGAATGTGGTATTCTTTTTGTCCTCTTCGACAATCCTTACTTGGTGGTACCCCGAAAATCCATCTGTAGATGAGTACGCTTCTTTCCCCGCAACCTGTTCTAGCACCTCATCAGTAAAAGGTGTTGGGAAAGGGTCATGCACACAAGCAGAGTTAAGGATTCTATATTCTACATAGACCTTGATATCCTCTATGCCTTTCTTGCTCTGAATGACTATTGGGATGACCCATTCTGCTTCTTCCATTGCAAAAATAAGTCCATCTTCCAACATCTTATCTATCTCCTTCTTAACCTTCTATTTTACTCTAGGGTTGAGGCAGTATGGTCTATGCCTCACAGGCTTTGATCCTAGTTTTAATTCAATTTTCGTTTCTCCCATAACTCCTTTGATCGCCTTTAACTCGGAAAAGCTCTTTGGGAACAAATCCTCATATTCCCGCAACAAACTATGTATTTCTTGACTAGTTTTCTCATCCCAGTAATCTCCCACCATATCTATCTTAGGTTGCTCTGAGGTCCCTATATTGACTTTGCACAACTTTAATGGGTGATTATAAGAACTATCAGTCTGACTAGGTATGATGTTCTGGATTTATCTATTCCTTTTTGTCTCTTTAATGGCTAGGTTTCTCAATTCCTGTAAATCATTTGGGCTTTCTGAATCCATGGCAATCTTATAGCATTCTATAGGATTCTTTTCTATGATTAGGTGAAGATTAGTCTGAAGTTCTCGGCTATGTTTTGCACATACCACTAGGTTTGATTTTTGATTACTATTGTCTGTAAAAAGAAATTCTTTAATTCTTTGCAGGAATACTTCAAGCTCAAGGTACTTACTTGTAAACGAGAAGTCCTTGCAAAACTGATCTACCAATGTTTTCCAGTCGCTGGTCAGTCTTCTGGTTTTTTCATGTATGAATCAAAGTTTTTGGGATTGGACCTAGTGAGTGGGGAATACCTGAACCTAGAAGCGAGGTGGTATTTCCTCAACTTACCAATGTGTTACACACTATTCAATATGTGTGCTAGGATCATATTCTCCGTTGAACAATTGCACAACTTGGGAATCCATCTGCCTCTTTGATTCTAGCTACTCCTTATTCTGAAACCTATACTTGATAGCTTGCTTCACATCATCCCAATTTCTGAGTAAGGCTTTGTGATTGGCCCACCATATAACAAGGGTATCTTGGAGGGCTAATTATAGTACTGAGACCCTTTGATCCTCTACTACCTTTTCTTCCATGTTGAGCAGAAAACTGTCAAATCCTGAGGTACCATCATATACTAGGTGTTCTCTGACCTCGATCCCAACCCATCTGGTTGCCCTGATAGTTGCGCATCTCCTTGAGAATATTTTGTATAAGCTTTGCTGCCAACTCTCAAATGCCAATTTTGAATCTTCATCTACTGACTGTATACTCCTCCAACTTACCGATTCATTGGGAGTAGGATTTATGCAATCTTCCCTTGTTCCTTCTATTACAATGTTCAATTGATCCAAGTATTCTCCCTCCATATTGTTGTTTGTTGGCTCCGTATATCTGGGACCTACATACAGATTAAAGGGTTGAACTAACTTGATCCCTTCTGCCTCAAATGTCATATTTTCTTTCTTTAGGTCGATTACTGCATAGTTTTCATAGGCCCAATCAATCCCAAGTAGTGCAGGATACAGGTCCTTATCCCCCATGATCTCAATTACCTCAAAGTCAACTATAGTCTTCACTCCCGCAACATCTATTTCCACATTCTCCAGTATTCCTATTGGGAAAGTGCAATATTGTCTGGCCATTCTTAACTAGATTGGAGAATATGTCAACTGGGGTTTTCCTAATCGCAAGTATTTTTAGGCAGAATTTTCACATCGGATCCTAGATCCAACATGACATCCTTAATCTGAAATTCGTCTAACTGGGCTACTAGTCTGAATTTTTTTTCAGTTCATACTTTCGTTCTTTGCACCCCCTGAGTACTCATCTTAGGAAGATTAGTCCTTATTATTGCTTCCATGGGTTCCTCATTTCCTAAAACTGGGTATAGCGCATTGCACAACTTTTCTATTAATTGGTCATTCCCGAGAATATCAGAGAATAATTGAAACCAAAGGTTGACTACATTTTGAGGTTGCTCAGGTTGTCTCGGTGTGACTACAAGGTTTTTGGGTGTAGGGGGTGAAGCAGGGACTTGTGCAACCTTAGGGTAAACAATAGGTTGTGGGGGTTTCTCTTTCATTTTAGGGCTAGGTATATTCTGAAATACTTCTATGCAATTTTTAAATAACAACTTCTATTTTAGAGGGTCATACTTGTCTTCTTTAGGTGTTTTTTTCTGGGTCTGAGGTAGATTATCAGCGTCAACTCATGTCTTTTCTCCTCCTCGAGTGACGATATTGAGGTTGGTAAATTGTCCTTTACTAACTCTCTTGATTTCTGGACTGATGAGGTTAGTTCCTCATTGATGTACCTGATCTTCCCATTTTACAATTAGTTATGGGCAGTCTTCAGTTGCATGCCGATTGGTTCTGCAGTGAGAGCACCATGGTCACCTTGGATGAGGACAATCTCTCGCCATATGGCCTTGCTCATAACAGTTATAACATCTTCTTGGCCCTCTTCCCTCAGTTCTTCCTCCTCTTAAGTCTCCTCCAGCTCCACCTCCTCGACCTCTTCCTGGTCCCTGAGTGTTTTCATTCACCCTGAATGATGTTTGATCCAACCTGTCTGCAAGTGCATTCAATGCTCTACATTGATTAGTAGTATGTGTGGTAGATGCGCATAACTCCCAGTGTACTGTATTTGGCAATGTCGAATATTTCTGCATAATGAGGCACTATCTCGGCCCATGCTCATGTATTCATAAAATATCGCAATACTCAACTGTTGGTGCTACTTGGATCCCTGGAAAAGAATGATATGGGGTGGGATTATGGAATGGTAAATTCACAGACACTTGCACAACTCCTCCCGTGGGTCCTGGTGAGGGTACCATCAGATTCTGAGGAGGTCCCATTCCCCTCATTCGTGGACATTCGTTCACCAAATGTCATTTTGTATAACATCCGGTGCACTAGAACTGCGGTCGTCCTGGTCTAGGTATCATCAGTTCTTGAATATTTTCTGTAAGCATTGATATTTTCCCTTGTAGTTGTGCCATATTTTCATCAGTTGGGGGTCTGGTCACTCTCAGGCTCCTAGGATATCCTGCCATGGCTTCAATATTCATTGATTGTTCCAAGGCATCTATCAAAGTGGCTATCTGCTATTGCGTTAGCGAAATTCGTGTCAGAGGTAGAAATCCCTAAATGAACCATTCCCTTTGATGCTCCTCGTGGATTGGATGTGCTAACCTCCCTATAGCATCTTTAAACTTATGGTTGTATTCCCAGGCTGATTCACCTTCCCTTTTCTGGATCTCACACAGCTCAGACAGAGCTTGTTGTTCTGACTGAAGTAGCTTAAACTCCGCTATGAACCTTGTCCGTACCTGAGAGAGTGTGAATGATTGAACTTTCATTCCTGGCACTCCTAGTTCAATAATATTCATGTACCATTTGAGAGCACGACCTCTCAAGGTAGTCTTAAACTCAACCAACTTTTTCACATCCGGAGTCCCGCTGGACCTCTAGATTGCTTCACACAAGAACTAGTGTCGCTCCACATATTCATCTCCCTTACCCTAGAATTATGGGTATCAGGCAATCGAACCTCCCGCGTGACTAACCATTGCTGATCTTGGTGCTCCTATCAAAATGAAACCTAACAGTCTTTCTTGCAATCTACCAGGGGATCCCAATATCCTCCCTATACTCGCACTTCCTGGTTGTGACTGAATAGCTAATTGTACTGGAAAAAAATAGAATAAGAGGGTAGTATTGAACTTACCACTTGTATAGAAGAAACTTGGGGTATGGGCAATTTGGAGGTGGCGCCACTGGCTTCGGGGCGGTTTTATTTGATCTGGGGGGTCTTGTTTTCTTTCTCTAGAGTGGTCTCTTCAGCCGGATTCCTGATCTTTCCTTTCATCAGGGCTGAATATTCTCTTTCCTCTTCAAGATCCATGGCGGCTTCCTTCTATCTTTCTTATACACCTTCTCCTTCTTGTCCACCCTCTTGGGGACTTCTTTCTCTCTGCAATTCTCTCACTTAATCTTTGACTGGCCAATCTTTCCTGTATTCTCATCTTCCACAACTCTTCCATCTGTCTTTCCTCTACTTCTCCTGGTCTGACTTCCTTCTACAACTTATCGAACTGTCTTGCTACTTTCTTGATCTTTCCGCACCACCACTTCTCAACTATGGCATCTCTTTTAAAGGCTCGCTCATCTCTTGAGTATATTTCTTTCTATTTCCCCTCATTATCAAAGAACCCTTCCCCTCTCTCAGGCCATGACTCTAACCCAACCTTGCCCTACCCCAAGAGAGGGATTTTACGTTGCCTTCTCATTCGAGGACATAGTTAGCATCCACTCTTCAATCAAGAAAACTTTAATCCACAGGAGGATTTCTCTCAGCAGTCTTCCCCTTGCGTCTTTCTTGAAATCCGCCTTTGCTCATGAAAAATATTGGTGATTCTCGACTGGAAACTCAATAATGTATCCTTCTAATGTGGTATTGACCCATAAATCAATCGCTCATGTGACAAGACAATCCAATCGATGAAGTTTTGCAATATTTTTTGTGTCCCAAGTACAGGTCCTCTTGACTCATTCTTGGAACTCTGGAGCTTCTTGGATCCTATCTATCTAGTGGAATAGTTATTCCGGGAACTTAACCTAGAATATCTCATACTGGTCACTCAATCTTTCTGAGTAAAAGTCTACCTCCCGAGTGTCTTTCACATATTGTTCCCTTAGCTCCGATTCTTTCCATATGAAGGCATCATAATTTCTCTCCCACCATTGGTGAATATTAGATCTGTGAATCCGCGAAATCATCCTCCCTACAGGTTCCCTTTTAATGCAAGTCCCGGCAACAGAACCATTTTGTTAGCACAAGATTGATCAGACTAGGGTCCTTCTCAGGATACCAACAAAAGGTACCGAGTAGTCTAGAGTGCTGGAATTTTAATCTCCTCAAAAGAGAAGAAGTATCACCCGAAGCGCTACTGAGACAAAAGGATAGGGAAGGGAAAGGAAAATAATTAGGAGGATCCATAGAACCTTCAAGATTCCTATTGATCTTGAGCAAGACATCTAACAAAAGAACAGATCTTAACTCATATACGCAAGAACTGAAGCTACTTATGTTGCAGAAAATCATTCAAACACAGAGACATCATGTGGAACTTATGAACCATAAAGAAGTACTGTAAAGAAACAATGCATAAGGATAAACACAGAAAGACACAACATATTTTGAAATTTTGGATCCTTCTTCATATATTATCTTCAGGTATTTCTCCATTGCAATATCAGATATACACAATAACGCTTTGTTATAGACTCCTGGCTCTGGACTCACGTCGCAGAGCTCTAATTTCCAACTGGCATATAGATTACTTTACAGACTCAAAATATGACTTCTCGGGAGTGAACAACAACTATTACATCAACCTAACATCAAGGGAAGACTCGAACCAAACCCTTTTAAATCACGATTCAACAACCCTTTTTACAATCACATTCGTCCCTATATATATAGGCTAAGTCGTGTCTTTTGGCTTTGGCTTGCACCTTTTATTGTTCTGTTGCAACCATTTTTTCTTTGTTGGCATTGCGTTGTCCTTTTCGCAACTGATTTTTTTTGCTTCTCCTTGCTATGGTGTCCAACTTCTTTTGTAGCTTGCGCAACTCATACTAGGCCAAAATTGGGATTGTAGTCCTTCTCGCGCAACTCCTTATCCAAAAACAAAGGGCCCAACAAGGGTGAGAGAGGG
>JASDQU010013505.1:46099-56509 GCA_032191745.1 Picea mariana | reverse complement strand
GCACCTCTAGATGTTTCCTTTCCTTTTTTGTTATAAATACATATTCCAAATAGATAGAGGAGGTTCGAATGGTTGAGTTGAGGCTCCTGTCATTGTAATATTTTTTGACTTTAAAGACTGGTTCTCTGGTTATGTACTGGATTTGAGAATTTTTGAGTAATAGAAGTCAGTTTCTCTTTTATCATCTCGTTGCCTCTTATGTTGAAGTTTTCATGATTGGAAGATCCACACGAGATTGTTATAGTCGTGTTATGATGAATGTTAGATTATAATACTGTTATGATGTTCTTCAATATTCTTTAAACTTTGAATTCAAGAAGATCTTGTGTTTTGAGTTTTTCCTCCTTAGGCTACTTGAAGACCTTATGTCAATTGCAAAGCTTTACATCTCCCTCACTAAGTCTTCCTCCTATTCATTAACTGAAGTTGATCAAGACCTCAATTGCCTGTGCATGCTAGCCCATATTTATGAGTTAAATCATTATTATTTCGAGTCTGGTCCATTTGACCTTTAAACACTCATTCACATCCACACATACTTTGATGAGTACCAAGCTTATCCTCTTACAGTCTGAGGGTGATTCTCATTGCTAATATAAATGGTGTCGTTGTCGGGGATAGATTTGAGCAGATTGAAGAGCTCTCTAGGAAGAACGACATAGATCCAGTTGTTGATGGTAGACAAGAGAGGGATACAAAAAATTGATTGTAATCATCTACCTGGCATCTCCACCATCAGAGACTCCACTGGGGAGGATCCTATTGACGAAGAGATGAAGGGACAGAAATGTAAAAACATGTATTATTTCATTAGTTCTCTACATAAACTCATGTTCCTCTTTATCAACTCTTTCCTATATTTTTCCTTTACATATAAAGAGAATCATCTGGTGCTTTGTTTATTCAGATGATCATCAACCTTCCTTTACATATCCATCCTTGGAAGGAGAAGACCTACCTTCTGCCTGTGTTGTAGATGTTGATCTTGTATCCTCACCTCAGCCTATTCATAAGGATGAGCTATGTATTCAAATCCCTCCTGAATTTGATCACCCTTGTAACCTTGAGGAGGTTGAAACTGATTCAAAGCCTTCTCAAATCTCATCACCTTCTGTTGTTACTATTGAACCTTGCCATCAACTTGTTAAACCTCATATCCAACCCACTAGTTTTCAAACTAGAATCAGAGACAAGATGTTCAAACCTTTAAGGCTGCCATATTGCCTTCATCCTTATACTCTTGATTTCCTTAAGTATCTTCCTCAGTTCTCTGGAGAAGGTCATGTTATATCTGAGAGGCAATTGGAGGCCTTTGAGAACTTTGTTGATCAGTTTGAGATAGTTCATGACGATGTTACCATGAGTTTTTTCTCCAAATCCTTGTTTAGAGATGTTGTTGTGTGGTTTAAAGGTTTGGAAGCCAATTCCATTGGTTCTTGGATCGAGCTATGCAATGCATTTTTAAAGTATTGGGGTGAAAACAAGTCCCTTGATTTGTACCTCGCTGATTTTTATGCTTTGAGGAGAGGAGAGGAAGAAGCTTTGTCCATCTTTAACAAAAGGTTCTACAACATTTATCATAACATGCCCTTAGAGTTCCGGCCTACAGAGACTGTTGGCATGGTGTTCTATGTTATGGCTCAGTATCCAGAACTTATCCTTCTCCTGAGAGAAATAAAGTCTTCATACTTAAGAATCTTATCTGAAGATGCTTAAGAAGTTGAGGAGAACACCCCTGCTTCCAGGAGGATCCAAGGGCAGGTTTGCTTTGAAAATCTGCATGCATATGAGCAAGATGATTGTCAGTATATTTTAGATTTGCAACAAGAAGACAGTGAGTATGAATCAGATCTGGAACAACAACAAGGATGTAAGTATGATTCACATTTGGAATCAAATTCTTCAATATTTGCGGATTTTTCCATGGACAAGGATGCATGTCTAGTTTATGATCATTTTTCAAAGCATGTTGAACATATTATAACGGATGATTGCATAGATAGCTATATGTTCTTGGCTGAGCATAATTATCAGTGTGATTTAAACCCGATTGTACCACTATATTGTGATCATCATGTTGAAAACAAAGAGACTACAATTGTTGATGATCAAAATCTGATCTCAAGGGAACAAGAAGGTTGTTTGTTTTCAAGCAAAGAGGAATGTATGTATGAGCAGTTGTATTTTCTTAATGAAAAAGTTTCCAACCATGGTCTCGAGGATCCAATTGCAGCTTATATGGAGTCATATGTTTCAGATTGTCTGAAAATTCCAGTTTTCATTATTTCACAAGTATTCATGGGTAAACATGTTTCTCTAAAAGAATTTCTATCTCTGTTTTCAAACCTCTATTATTCTCTATTGATCAGTGGTATGGATGGGATTCCTTCAGTCATGAAGTTGCTTGAATGGTTACTGTGGAAATTTGCCTTTACTTGAGCAAGTTGTCGATCTGGTTAGGGTAGGGTAGCATAGGTAATAAGCTCATTTCCTGAGCATTTCTTTCCTTCAGTTTGTAGCGAGTATTTCAGTTTCTTGAATAAGTGGTAGTTTTTTACAGTATTTAGAGGTTGATTACATAGATGACTCCTAAGCCCAATAGATAAGGCGACTGGAACAACTAAATTTCTTGGAAGCCTCACAGGGAGGCCTCCATCCTAGTTGGAGCCAATGTTAGCACTCAAAAGCGCACTATCAAATATTTAAGTGGCTTCATAAATTTTGTGTTAGATTTGCCAAATTCCTTTGGTCCTTTGCCTACGGTCAAAGCCTCCCAATTCGTCATCAAGCCTTGACAATTTCCCATTAATCGCTTTGGCCAAAGGTGGTGTGTGCTCAAGTGTCCTAAGTCTATACTAAGTCAAACCTATCTACCAAATCTTATGCATATACCAAGCCCGACAGCCAAGTGCACTTGTCATCAACATAAGACACAGGTTAGAAGCTCCATGCACACATTAAAGAGCAAGCTTATGCGAATGGAGACTTTCCTAAAACAGAGGAGGCACGCTATCGAATTTGCAGAGTTATTTCAAAGATGGCGCTACAGAATTGTCTATGTAGTATGTTCTGCGATTTTTCTACCTTATATGCTATGAAAACTCCTAAGCTGAACTTAACGACAGTGCTACAAATTCCGTAGGACTGTGTCATAATGACTCTACCAAATCCACATAGTTGTTTTGTTGATGGGTGCTACCAATTTTGCAGAGGCTATTTGAGGCACGACGCTACCGAATTCACAGAGGCTAATTCTGGATGGATGCTACAGAATTTCACAATAGGATCGGCACTACGGAAACTGCAAGCTTGTTTTGGATCGACGCTATGAAATGTGTAGAGTTATTTTGCAAGGACGCTACAAAATTCGCTACCCAACGCACTACTAAATGGCACTATGAACTGGCAACTGGAATCCCAGGATTCGAATTCATCACTCTTTTGGATGGTTGATGATGTGGAGAAGAGCGAGGATCATAGGTGGCAACATAGTGAAAACATACAACCCCTGGAGGACACTTGGCAATGGAAAGGAATGCGCCACAAGGGAGACAATGTCATTTAAATTTTGTTGGAGTGATTGCCAACATGGTTCCTATTTTGTAGTAGTTTGTTAATAGTTGTTAGCACATGTGTTAGATTGATAACTGATTTGGAGAATCCGATGTGAGGAAGGCCAACTCGCACCTCTAGCTGTTTTCTTTCCTTTTTTGTTATACATACATATTCCAAATGGATAGAGGAGGTTCGAATGGTTGAGCTGAGGCTCCTGTCATTGTAATAATTTTTGACTTTAAAGACTGGTTCTCTGGTTATGTACTGGATTTGAGAATTTGTGAGTAATAGAAGTCAATTTATCTTTTATCATCTTGTTGTCTCTTATGCTGAAGTTTTCATGATTGGAAGATCCACATGAGATTGTTATAGTTGTGTTATGATTAATGTTAGATTATAATACTGCTATGATGCTCTTCAGTATTCTTTAAACTTTGAATTCAAGAAGATCTTGTGTTTTTAGTTTTTCCTCCTTAAGCTGCTTGAAGACCCGATGTCAATTGCAGACCATTACATCTCCCTCACTAAGTCTTCCTCCTATTCATTTTTACTCTCATTCATTGACTGAAGTTGATCAAGACCTCAATTGTTTGTGCATGATAGCCTAGATTTATGAGTTAAATAATTATTATTCTGAGTCTTGTCCATTTGACCTTTAAACACTCATTCACATTCACACATATTTTGATGGGTATTGGGCTTACCCTCTTGCAGTCTGAGGGTGATTCTCAGTGCTAACATAAATTGGATTCAAAACCCTACTGTACCACTATCTTTTGATCATCATGCTAAAAACAAAGAGACTATAATTGTTGATGATTAAAATCTGATCTCAAGGGAACCAAAAGGTTGTTTGTTTTCAAGCAAAGAGGAATGTATGTATGAGCAATTGTCTTTTCTTAATCAACAAGTATCCAACCATTGTCTTGAGGATCCAATTTATATGGAGTCATATATTTTAGATTGTCTGAAAATTCCAGTTTTCATTATTTCACGGGTATTCATGGGTAAACATGTTTCTCTGAAAGAATTTCTATCTCTGTTTTCAGATCTCTTATTCTCTATTGATTAGTGGTATGGATGGGATTCCTTCAGTCATGAAGTTGCTTCAATGGTTACTGTGGAAATTTGCCTTTACTTGAGTAAGTTGTCGATTTGGTTAAGGTAGGGTAACAAAGGTAATAAGCTCGCTTCCTGAGCATTGTTTTCCTTCAGTTTCTAGCGAGTCTTTCAGTTTCTTGAATAAGTGGTAGTTTTTGACAGTATTTAGAGGTCAATTACATAGATGACTCCTAAGCCCAATAGATAAGGCGACTGGAACAACTAAAGTTCTTGGAAGCCTCACAGGGAGGCCTCCATCCCAGTTGGAGCCAATGTTAGCACTCAAAAGCGCACTATCAAATATTTAAGTGCCTTCATAAATTTTGTGTTAGATTTGCCAAATTCCTTTGGTCCTTTGCCTACGATCATAACCTCCCAATTCGTCATCAAGCCTTGACAATTTCCCATTAATTGCTTTGGCCAAAGGTGGTGTGTGTTAAAGTGTCCTAAGTCTATACTAAGTCAAACCTATCTACCAAATCTTATGCATATACCAAGACCGATAGCCAAGCACACTTGTCATCAACATAAGACACAGGTTAGAAGCTCCATGCACACATTAAAGAGAAAGCTTATGCGAATGGAGACTTTCCTAAAACAGAGGAGGCGTGCTACTGAATTTGCAGAGTTATTTCAAAGATGGCGCTACAGAATCGTCTATGTAGTATGTTCTGCGATTTTTCTACCTTATATGCTATGAAAACTCCTAAGCTGAACTTAACGACGACACTACAAATTCTGCAGGACTGTGTCACAGTGGCTCTACCAAATCCACATAGTTGTTTTGTTGATGGGTGCTACCAATTCTGCAGAGGCTATTTGAGGCGTGGCGCTACCGAAATTCACATAGGCTAATTCAGGATGGATCCTACGAAATTTCACAATAGGATTGACGCTACAGAAACTGCAGGCCTATTTTGGATCGATGCTATGAAATGTGTAGAGTTATTTTGCAAGGACGCTACAAAATTCGCTACCCAATGCGCTACTAAATGGCACTATGAACTAGCACCTAGAATCCTAGGATTCGAATTCATCACTCTTTTGGGTGGCTGAGGATGTGGAGAAGAGTGAGGATCACAGGTGGTAGCATAGCGACAACATACAACCCCTGGAGGACAGTTGGCAATGGAAAGGAATGCACCACAAGGGAGACAATGTCATTTAAATTTTGTTGGAGTGATTGCCAACATGATTTCTATTTTGTAGCAGTTTGCTAATAGTTGTTAGCACATGTGTTAGATTGATAACTGATTTGGAGAATCCGATATGAGGAAGGCCAGCTCGCACCTCTAGCTATTTCCTTTCCTTATTTGTTATAAACACATATTTCAAATAGATAGAGGAGGTTTCAGTGGTTGAGTTGAGGCTCCTGTCATTGTAATATTTTTTCACTTTAAAGACTGGTTCTATGGTTATGTATTGGATTTGAGAATTTTTGAGCAATAGAAGTCAATTTCTCTTTTATCATCTTGTTGCCTCTTATGCTGAAGTTTTCATGATTGGAAGATCCACGTGAGATTTCTATAGTTGTGTTATGATAAATGTTAGATTATAATACTGCTATGATGTTCTTCAATATTCTTTAAAGTTTGAATTCAAGAAGATATTGTGTTTTGAGTTTTTGCTCCTTAGGCTGCTTGAAGACCTGATGTAAATTGCAGACCTTTACATCTCCCTCGCTAAGTCTTCCTCCTATTCATTTTTACTCTCATTCACTAACTGAAATTGATCAAGACCTCAATTGCTTGTGCATAATAGCCCAGATTTATGAGTTAAATCATTATTATTCTAAGTCTTGTCCATTTGACCTTTAAACACTCATTCACATTCACACATACTTTGATGGGTATTGGGATTATCCTCTTGCAGTTTTAGGGCGATTCTCAGTGCTAACAGAAACTATGCCAAGGATCCTTGGAGCTAAAACTTAGATTGGGTTTTAAAACAACTTTGTGTTACAAAGGATTTTTATACATGCTTAAGAATTCCTCACAGATCATAAAGTATTTCAGACAAGATGATCATGAAAAATCTCAGCCTACATGGGCAATTTCCCTCTTGTGAATCAGACCATTAAGGTTTATGGAGTAAATTAATTTATGAAATAAATACATGTACATACAAGGTATTTGATGCAAATAATCTTGTAGGTCATTATGAGGAAAATGTGTTGAGCAAACAATAATTTAATAGTCTAACAATAATGCACTTTGAGTTTATTGAGGGTATATGCTTAAGACAACTTGTTATTTGAAACATTCAAAAAAATATCAGAAAAAATTATGCATACATTCAACTGTCTCAGACAAAGTATGGAAATAAATTTGTCATACACATGCAATCAATCTCATTCACATAACAACCACACACATTTACAACATATATGGTCCTAATTTGTTGATGTAAGATTTTATTGATAAATTTTCAGAATACATTACAGAATGGAAGGTATGGGCTCTCAAGAAGGTGAAATAATGAAGAAGAAATCATATGGATTTTAAAAATTGACAAAACAAGAAGTCACAAAATCCTCGTAAGCATGTTGCTTTCCTTTTAATAATAAGTCATGTGCCTCGAGCTAGGCTGATCTCTGAACTTTGAGAATAAGATACTCTTCCTCTCTCTGTACGTTGATCAAAAATTATATAATGTGCCTTATGACTCCTTTATAACTGCCTCTACATGAGAAAACAACTTCTTTAAACCATATATTGCTTCTTGATTCTTGATATCGCTTCTTGTTTCTTGAGTGGTTTTTTTATTGAGTAAAACATTTATTTTTTACATATGTAAAATCCAATTAAAAAAATCACTTATGATGAGGTCGAGCGCATGCCACTTGTTTAAGCCTACCATGGCATTGGTGCCTTTAAATATCGACACATCTTCTTCCTTTCCTTGCCCATTGGATATTGTTGTTGTCTTAGATTCCTTGTCACCTCATCCAAATCAGAATACCTCTCATATGATGGTGGGGTAACAATCTTGAAAATCATTCTTAGAGTGTACAATAATGCAAAATCTTCCGTAAACACATCCATCACATATTGCCTTTTCAGGGGTCCTTTTAGCTGTGCAAATCTACTATCATCATTTCTCCTATCGTCGAGGATTTTTTTATAGTTTTTCTATGGATAGAGGTCTCCATTTCCATCCCAAACATCAGGCAATCCAAAGTTGATCACCTCACTAAAAAATTTCTTGAAGGCAAAAATCTCACCAGTGAGCTCATGTGCCTTATTATTTACATTATTCATGAATCTTCTCTTAGCCAAGACCTTTTAGGCATCCATAATGATGTTGGTTCTATCTTCAATATTTAGGTCTCTAAGCTCCTCTTTGGATCTACTATTTAGAAACTTGATCATATTATTAGTTGTCTTTGGATTGCCTTTCAATTATGAAGTTATCTTCTTAATATATTTGAAGACCGTGATGATTAATTCCAATTCCTCTTGAATCCATTTGAATTGTGCCTAATTACCAAAGACAACAGTTGATATGTTGTCCCATATCATATGCTTGGATCCTTTTAATGTTGTTTTTCATGTAACTTTGTGCTTCACTTGAGCCAATTCTTGTTCAACTTGTTATTTTGCAATATTTACCTATCCCAAGAGTACCTATCTACTCTCGACTTGCTCTTCTAACTTTGTTGTCTTAGTGAAACTGAATTTGAGCTTATTGGTGACAGTACCAAGCTCCATCTCTTTCACACTTCGGTCTGACATGACCTTGGCAATGCCCTCATCTATATCCAAAGGAACAACTAGCACTTTGGATTCCTTAGTTGTCTGCAAACGTTGCTCATGTTGCTCCCTCAAGGACTATTTTTTTGCTTGGAATCTCTCTACTGTATTTTGGCTTTCCACCAATCTTTGGTAGGACTACTCCTTCTGTTCATGGTTGACTTGTAGCTCAAGAGTGTGTACATATTTTACCTCTAGAATATTTAGCTTATTTTTCAAAACTGTGATTTCATTACCCTTTTGTCTTATCAAGTCCTACAACCTTGGGATTTTTGGGATCTGCTCCCAAAGAAATAATTTTTTTCTCCAATTTAGCTATCTACATTTGCTTGGCCTTTATTGCCACTCTTTCTTACTTCAACTGCCTGTCCATTTGAATGACCATCTCCCTCATATTTTTCTCACTTGTAGAAGATTGAAACACCCCTTTGTACAACATGTCATTGGTTTGCTTGTGTAGCTCAACCATGTCCCCAAGTTTAACACTTCTCAATTTGACTTTAATTTGGGTGACCTTGTAGTCAGCAAGAGTGAGGCTTTTGGCACAACCAAGTTCAAAGTATTCTGTTGATAATCCATGAATAAAAAAAACTTTGTTTGAGTTGTTACTTGAGGGCACAACTCTCTTGTAATATCCTAATTTCGCCTTCTAATATCAAAGTAATGAAACAAGAGAGTTGGTTTCTTTTGAGAAGATCCTTCTGAAGTAGAAGTAATGGCTTCTCTAGCTGATAAGAGGGTTGATGGAAAGTGTTCTATTGGTAGAGGGGAGGTTGCAGGAGCCGACCCTTCCCCACTGGATCTATTTGTAATTTCCAATAGACTTTTCTCCTTATCCAAAATGTTTATAAGGGCATCCTCTGTATCAAGCACTTCATCATTCTTTGGCTTTTTGTTCTTTTTCTCATTCATTTCCATGTCAGAATGCAGGTCTGAAAAGGTCCTCTTCCCTAGGAGCACTTCTTGCTTTTGATAAGTCTGAGAGGCTTTTGTTGAATATAATTGATTAGCTGTTGAATTTTTCACTTCTCCCAATAGGATCTATTGATTATTACAAATGCGTGAGACATCCTCCAGGACACAGACTAAGTGAGTCGACCTGTGAGAGAACCCATGACTTGGGTGTTCCCATGAGATGGGTGTGTCATTCCTCTCTAAGACAGAGATGTAACGTTGTGTGCCCTTGTGTGGTGAAGGAGCCCATGTGATGGGTTTATTTTTTTCCTATGTGTAGAGAGTTGAGATGATGTGGTACTACAAATGATTCTCATGTGAGACTCAATGAGATAGAGATCTGTTGAGTAGGATGTCCCTATGGCTGAGCACAGGTGGACATGATCCTAGTGGTTGAGCACTAGTGAGTGTGTGTCTATATGATTCTCCTTTGAGACTCAGTGAGATAGAGATTCGTTGAGTTGGATGTCCCTGTGGCTGAGCACTAGTAGGTGTGTGAGATCCCTTGCTATATTGTCTAAGAGTTAGATTTACCTGTAACCCTAATCGTGATATAAAGGGTACATGTCGGTCCCACCATAAAGTGAAAGATAATTAATGTAGAAGATAATTAATATGGTAATTATTAATTACATTCTGAGTTATTGAGGTCGACCCTGTTGTACCAATAGACACCACTTTTGATGTGTCCATTGTAGTATAAATAAAGGTGATTTCCCCATCGAGGAAACACAACACACATGTGATTTTGGAAATTTCAACAAATACATCTTTTAGGGCTGAAGTGCGCACCTCTCTTGGGCACTAGCCTTCTTGGTTTTTGAGATCACCCTTTTGTGTGCTAGGTCTATGGTGTGGGAGGTCTTTCTCTTCAGAATATAGCAAAGGATTGGTTAGGTCTTATACCCTTGTTGAGAAGGGTTTCCCAAGATATTTCTTGTGTTCTTGTGCATGGTATTTCTTCTTGTGATCTTGGTTATTCCAACAAATTGTTAATGGTGTAGTTGCACTTGTCTATGGTTCAAGTAAATGCTAAAATCGAAATAAA
>JASDQU010013505.1:30317-45267 GCA_032191745.1 Picea mariana | reverse complement strand
GCACCTCTAGATGTTTCCTTTCCTTTTTTGTTATAAATACATATTCCAAATAGATAGAGGAGGTTCGAATGGTTGAGTTGAGGCTCCTGTCATTGTAATATTTTTTGACTTTAAAGACTGGTTCTCTGGTTATGTACTGGATTTGAGAATTTTTGAGTAATAGAAGTCAGTTTCTCTTTTATCATCTCGTTGCCTCTTATGTTGAAGTTTTCATGATTGGAAGATCCACACGAGATTGTTATAGTCGTGTTATGATGAATGTTAGATTATAATACTGTTATGATGTTCTTCAATATTCTTTAAACTTTGAATTCAAGAAGATCTTGTGTTTTGAGTTTTTCCTCCTTAGGCTACTTGAAGACCTTATGTCAATTGCAAAGCTTTACATCTCCCTCACTAAGTCTTCCTCCTATTCATTAACTGAAGTTGATCAAGACCTCAATTGCCTGTGCATGCTAGCCCATATTTATGAGTTAAATCATTATTATTTCGAGTCTGGTCCATTTGACCTTTAAACACTCATTCACATCCACACATACTTTGATGAGTACCAAGCTTATCCTCTTACAGTCTGAGGGTGATTCTCATTGCTAATATAAATGGTGTCGTTGTCGGGGATAGATTTGAGCAGATTGAAGAGCTCTCTAGGAAGAACGACATAGATCCAGTTGTTGATGGTAGACAAGAGAGGGATACAAAAAATTGATTGTAATCATCTACCTGGCATCTCCACCATCAGAGACTCCACTGGGGAGGATCCTATTGACGAAGAGATGAAGGGACAGAAATGTAAAAACATGTATTATTTCATTAGTTCTCTACATAAACTCATGTTCCTCTTTATCAACTCTTTCCTATATTTTTCCTTTACATATAAAGAGAATCATCTGGTGCTTTGTTTATTCAGATGATCATCAACCTTCCTTTACATATCCATCCTTGGAAGGAGAAGACCTACCTTCTGCCTGTGTTGTAGATGTTGATCTTGTATCCTCACCTCAGCCTATTCATAAGGATGAGCTATGTATTCAAATCCCTCCTGAATTTGATCACCCTTGTAACCTTGAGGAGGTTGAAACTGATTCAAAGCCTTCTCAAATCTCATCACCTTCTGTTGTTACTATTGAACCTTGCCATCAACTTGTTAAACCTCATATCCAACCCACTAGTTTTCAAACTAGAATCAGAGACAAGATGTTCAAACCTTTAAGGCTGCCATATTGCCTTCATCCTTATACTCTTGATTTCCTTAAGTATCTTCCTCAGTTCTCTGGAGAAGGTCATGTTATATCTGAGAGGCAATTGGAGGCCTTTGAGAACTTTGTTGATCAGTTTGAGATAGTTCATGACGATGTTACCATGAGTTTTTTCTCCAAATCCTTGTTTAGAGATGTTGTTGTGTGGTTTAAAGGTTTGGAAGCCAATTCCATTGGTTCTTGGATCGAGCTATGCAATGCATTTTTAAAGTATTGGGGTGAAAACAAGTCCCTTGATTTGTACCTCGCTGATTTTTATGCTTTGAGGAGAGGAGAGGAAGAAGCTTTGTCCATCTTTAACAAAAGGTTCTACAACATTTATCATAACATGCCCTTAGAGTTCCGGCCTACAGAGACTGTTGGCATGGTGTTCTATGTTATGGCTCAGTATCCAGAACTTATCCTTCTCCTGAGAGAAATAAAGTCTTCATACTTAAGAATCTTATCTGAAGATGCTTAAGAAGTTGAGGAGAACACCCCTGCTTCCAGGAGGATCCAAGGGCAGGTTTGCTTTGAAAATCTGCATGCATATGAGCAAGATGATTGTCAGTATATTTTAGATTTGCAACAAGAAGACAGTGAGTATGAATCAGATCTGGAACAACAACAAGGATGTAAGTATGATTCACATTTGGAATCAAATTCTTCAATATTTGCGGATTTTTCCATGGACAAGGATGCATGTCTAGTTTATGATCATTTTTCAAAGCATGTTGAACATATTATAACGGATGATTGCATAGATAGCTATATGTTCTTGGCTGAGCATAATTATCAGTGTGATTTAAACCCGATTGTACCACTATATTGTGATCATCATGTTGAAAACAAAGAGACTACAATTGTTGATGATCAAAATCTGATCTCAAGGGAACAAGAAGGTTGTTTGTTTTCAAGCAAAGAGGAATGTATGTATGAGCAGTTGTATTTTCTTAATGAAAAAGTTTCCAACCATGGTCTCGAGGATCCAATTGCAGCTTATATGGAGTCATATGTTTCAGATTGTCTGAAAATTCCAGTTTTCATTATTTCACAAGTATTCATGGGTAAACATGTTTCTCTAAAAGAATTTCTATCTCTGTTTTCAAACCTCTATTATTCTCTATTGATCAGTGGTATGGATGGGATTCCTTCAGTCATGAAGTTGCTTGAATGGTTACTGTGGAAATTTGCCTTTACTTGAGCAAGTTGTCGATCTGGTTAGGGTAGGGTAGCATAGGTAATAAGCTCATTTCCTGAGCATTTCTTTCCTTCAGTTTGTAGCGAGTATTTCAGTTTCTTGAATAAGTGGTAGTTTTTTACAGTATTTAGAGGTTGATTACATAGATGACTCCTAAGCCCAATAGATAAGGCGACTGGAACAACTAAATTTCTTGGAAGCCTCACAGGGAGGCCTCCATCCTAGTTGGAGCCAATGTTAGCACTCAAAAGCGCACTATCAAATATTTAAGTGGCTTCATAAATTTTGTGTTAGATTTGCCAAATTCCTTTGGTCCTTTGCCTACGGTCAAAGCCTCCCAATTCGTCATCAAGCCTTGACAATTTCCCATTAATCGCTTTGGCCAAAGGTGGTGTGTGCTCAAGTGTCCTAAGTCTATACTAAGTCAAACCTATCTACCAAATCTTATGCATATACCAAGCCCGACAGCCAAGTGCACTTGTCATCAACATAAGACACAGGTTAGAAGCTCCATGCACACATTAAAGAGCAAGCTTATGCGAATGGAGACTTTCCTAAAACAGAGGAGGCACGCTATCGAATTTGCAGAGTTATTTCAAAGATGGCGCTACAGAATTGTCTATGTAGTATGTTCTGCGATTTTTCTACCTTATATGCTATGAAAACTCCTAAGCTGAACTTAACGACAGTGCTACAAATTCCGTAGGACTGTGTCATAATGACTCTACCAAATCCACATAGTTGTTTTGTTGATGGGTGCTACCAATTTTGCAGAGGCTATTTGAGGCACGACGCTACCGAATTCACAGAGGCTAATTCTGGATGGATGCTACAGAATTTCACAATAGGATCGGCACTACGGAAACTGCAAGCTTGTTTTGGATCGACGCTATGAAATGTGTAGAGTTATTTTGCAAGGACGCTACAAAATTCGCTACCCAACGCACTACTAAATGGCACTATGAACTGGCAACTGGAATCCCAGGATTCGAATTCATCACTCTTTTGGATGGTTGATGATGTGGAGAAGAGCGAGGATCATAGGTGGCAACATAGTGAAAACATACAACCCCTGGAGGACACTTGGCAATGGAAAGGAATGCGCCACAAGGGAGACAATGTCATTTAAATTTTGTTGGAGTGATTGCCAACATGGTTCCTATTTTGTAGTAGTTTGTTAATAGTTGTTAGCACATGTGTTAGATTGATAACTGATTTGGAGAATCCGATGTGAGGAAGGCCAACTCGCACCTCTAGCTGTTTTCTTTCCTTTTTTGTTATACATACATATTCCAAATGGATAGAGGAGGTTCGAATGGTTGAGCTGAGGCTCCTGTCATTGTAATAATTTTTGACTTTAAAGACTGGTTCTCTGGTTATGTACTGGATTTGAGAATTTGTGAGTAATAGAAGTCAATTTATCTTTTATCATCTTGTTGTCTCTTATGCTGAAGTTTTCATGATTGGAAGATCCACATGAGATTGTTATAGTTGTGTTATGATTAATGTTAGATTATAATACTGCTATGATGCTCTTCAGTATTCTTTAAACTTTGAATTCAAGAAGATCTTGTGTTTTTAGTTTTTCCTCCTTAAGCTGCTTGAAGACCCGATGTCAATTGCAGACCATTACATCTCCCTCACTAAGTCTTCCTCCTATTCATTTTTACTCTCATTCATTGACTGAAGTTGATCAAGACCTCAATTGTTTGTGCATGATAGCCTAGATTTATGAGTTAAATAATTATTATTCTGAGTCTTGTCCATTTGACCTTTAAACACTCATTCACATTCACACATATTTTGATGGGTATTGGGCTTATCCTCTTGCAGTCTGAGGGTGATTCTCAGTGCTAACATAAATGGCGTTGTTGTCGGGGACGGTTTTGAGCAGATTGAAGAGCTCCCTGGGAAGAATGACATAGATACAATTGTTGATGGTAGACAAGAGAGGGATACAAAAAATTGACCGTAATCATCTACCTGACGACTCCACCATCAGAGACTCTACATTAGTTCTCTACACGAACTCGTGTTCCTCTTTATCAGCTCTTTCCTATCTTTTCCTTTACATATAAAGAGAATCATCTGGTGCTTTGTTTATTTAGATGATCATCAACCTTCCTTTATATATCCATCCTTGGAAGGAGAAGACCTGCCTTCTTCCTGTGTTGTAGATGTTGATCTTGTATCCTCACCTCAACCTATTCATAAGGATGAGCTTTGTATTCAAATCCCTTCTGAATTTGATCACCCTTGTAACCTTGAGGAGGTTGAAACTGATTCAAAGCCTTCTCAAATCTCATCACCTTATGTTGTTACTGTTGAACCTTGCCATCAACTTGTTAAACCTCATATCCAGCCCACTAGTTTTCAAACTAGAATCAGAGACAAGATGTTCAAACCTTTAAGGCTTCCATATTGCCTTCATCCTTATCCTCTTGATTTCCTTAAGTATCTTCCTCAGTTCTCTGGAGAAGATCATGTTACAATTGAGAGGCATTTGGAGGCCTTTGAGAACTTTGTTGATCAGTTTCAGATAGTTCATGATGATGTTACCATGAGGTTGTTCTCCAAATCCTTGTTTGGAGATGTTGTTGTGTGGTTTAAAGGTTTGGGAGCCGATTCCATTGGTTATTGGATCGAGCTAAGCATTGCATTTTTAAAGTATTGGGGTGAAAACAAGTCCCTTGATTTGTACCTCGCTGATTTTTATGCTTTGAGGAGAGGAGAGGAAGAAGCTTTGTTTGTCTTTAACAGAAGGTTCTGCAACATTTATCATGACATGCCCTTGGAGATCCAGCCTACGAAGATTGTTTCCATGCTGTTCTATGTTATGGCTAAGTATCTATAACTTGTCCTTCTCCTGAGAGAAAGAAAGTCTTCATCTTTAAGAAGTTTACTTGAAGATGCTCAATAAGTTGAGGAGAACATCCGTGCTTTCAGGAGGATCCAAGAGCAAGTTTGATTTGAAAATATGCATGCATACGAGCAAGAGGACTGTCATTATATTTTAGATTTACAGCAAGAAGATAGTGAGTATGAATCAGATCTGGAACAACAACAAGGATGTAAGTATGATTCACATCTGGAATCAAATCCTTCAACATTTGCAGATTTTTCTATGGACAAGGATGCATGTCTAGTTTATGATCAGTTTTCAAAGCATGTTGAACATATTATAACTGATGATTTCATAGATAACTATTTGTATGTTCTTGGTTGATCATAATTATCAGTGTGATTTAAACCTGACTGTACTACTATCTTGTGATCATCATGCTAAAAACAAAGAAACTATAATTATTGATGATTAAAATCTGATCTCAAGGGAACCAAAAGGTTGTTTGTTTTCAAGCAAAGAGGAATGTATGTATCAACAGTTGTCTTTTCTTAATCAACAAGTTTCCAACCATTGTCTTGAGGATCCAATTGCAGCTTATATGGAGTCATATATTTCAGATTGTCTAAAAATTCCAGTTTTCATTATTTCATAGGTATTCATGGGTAAACATGTTTCTCAGAAAGAATTTCTATCTCTATTTTCAAACCTCTATTATTCTCTATTGATCAGTGGTATGGATGGGATTCCTTCAGTCATGAAGTTGCTTGAATGGTTACTGTGGAAATTTGCCTTTACTTGAGCAAGTTGTCGATCTGGTTAGGGTAGGGTAGCAGAGGTAATAAGCTCGCTTCCTGAGCATTGCTTTCCTTCAGTTTCTAGCGAGTTTTTCAGTTTCTTGAATAAGTGGTAGTTTTTGATAGTATTTAGAGGTCGATTACATAGATGACTCCTAAGCCCAATATATAAGACGACTAGAACAACTAAAGTTCTTGGAAGCCTCACAGGGAGGCCTCCATCCCAGTTGGAGCTAATGTTAGCACTCAAAAGCGCACTATCAAATATTTAAGTGCCTTCATAATTTTTTTGTTAGATTTGCCAAATTCCTTTGGTCCTTTGCCTACGGTCATAACCTCCCAATTCGTCATCAATCCTTGACAATTTCCCATTAATCGCTTTGGCCAAAGGTGGTGTGTGCTAATGTGTCCTAAGTCTATACTAAGTCAAACCTATCTACCAAATGTTATGCATATACCAAGACCTACAGCCAAGCACACTTGTCATCAACATAAGACACAGGTTAGAAGCTCCATGCACACATTAAAGAGCAAACTTATGCGAATGGAGATTTTCTTAAAACAGAGGAGGCACGCTATCGAATTTGCAGAGTTATTTCAAAGATGGCGCTACATAATCGTCTATGTAGTATGTTCTGCGATTTTTCTACCTTATATGCTATGAAAACTCCTAAGCTGAACTTAATGACGATGCTACAAATTCCGCAGGACTGTGTCACAGTGGCTCTACCAAATCCACATAGTTGTTTTGTTGATGGGTGCTACCAATTCTGCAGAGGCTATTTGAGGCGTGGCGCTACTGAATTCACAGAGGCTAATTCAGGATGGATGCAATGAAATTTCACAATAGGATCGACACTATGGAAACTGCAAGCCTGTTTTGGATCGACGCTATGAAATGTGCAGAGTTATTTTGCAAGGACGCTACAAAATTCGCTACCCTACATGCTACTAAATGGCACTATGAATTGGCACCTGGAATCCCGGGATTCAAATTCATCACTCTTTTGGGTGGCTAATGATGTGGAGAAGAGCGAGGATCAGAGGTGGCAGCATAGTGACAACATACAACCCCTGGAGGACACTTGGCAATGGAAAGGAATGCGCCACAAGGGAGATAATGTCATTTAAATTTTGTTGGAGTGATTGCCAACATGGTTCCTATTTTGTAGAAGTTTGTTAATAGTTGTTAGCACATGTGTTAGATTGATAACTGATTTGGAGAATCCAATGTGAGGAAGGCCAACTCACACCTCTAGCTATTTCCTTTCCTTATTTGTTATAAATACACATTTCAAATAGATAGAGGAGGTTTCAATGGTTGAGTTGAGGCTCCTGTCATTGTAATATTTTTTCACTTTAAAGATTGGTTCTATGGTTATGTATTGGATTTGAGAATTTTTGAGTAATAGAAGTCAGTTTCTCTTTTATCATCTTGTTGCCTCTTATGCTCAAGTTTTCATGATTGGAAGATCCACATGAGATTGCTATAGTTGTGTTATGATGAATGTTAGATTATAATACTGCTATGATGTTCTTCAGTATTCTTTAAACTTTGAATTCAAGAAGATATTGTGTTTTGAGTTTTTGCTCCTTAGGCTGCTTGAAGACCTGATGTAAATTGCAGACCTTTACATCTCCCTCACTAAGTCTTCCTCCTATTCATTTTTACTCTCATTCACTAACTGAAGTTGATCAAGACCTCAATTGCTTGTGCATAATAGCCCAGATTTATGAGTTAAATCATTATTATTCATAGTCTTGTCCATTTGACCTTTAAACACTCATTCACATTCACACATACTTTGATGGGTATTGGGATTATCTTCTTGCAGTTTTAGGGTGATTCTCAGTGCTAACAGGAACTATGCCAAGGATCCTTGGAGCTAAAACTTAGATTGGGTTTTAAAGCAACTTTGTGTTACAAAGGATTTTTATACATGCTTAAGAATTCCTTACAGATCATAAAGTATTTCAGACAAGATGATCATGAAAAATCTCAGCCTACATGGGCAATTTCCCTCTTGTGAATCAGACCATTAGGGTTTAAGGAGTAAATTAATTTATGAAAGAAATACATGTTACAAGGTATTTGATGCAAATAATCTTGTAGGTTATTATGCAGAAAATGTGTTGAGCAAACAATAATTCAATAGTCTAACAATAATGCACTTTGAGTTTATTGAGGGTATATGCTTAAGACAACTTGTTATTTGAAACATTCAAAAAAATATCAGAAAAAATTATGCATACATTCAGCTGTCTCATACAAACTATGGAAATAAATTGGTCATACACATGAAATCAATCTCATTCACATAACAACCACACACATTTACAACATATATGGTCCTAATTTGTTGATGTAAGCTTTTATTGATAAATTTTCAGAATACATTACAGAATGGAAGGTATGGGCTCTCAAGAAGGTGAAATAATGAAGAAGAATTCATATGGATTTTAAAAATTGACAAAACAAGAAGTCATGGAATCCTCGTAAGCCTGTTGCTTTCCTTTTAATAATAAGTCATGTGCCTTGAGCTAGGCTGATCTCTGAACTTTGAGAATAAGATACTCTTCCTCTCTCTGTACGCTGATAAAAAATTATATAATGTGCCTTATGACTCCTTTATAACTGCCTCTACATGAGAAAACAACTTCTTTAAACCATATATTGCTTCTTGATTCTTAATATCGCTTCTTGTTTCTTGAGTGGTTTTTTTATTGAGTAAAAAATTTATTTTTACACATGTAAAATCCAATTAAAAAAATCACTTATGATGAGGTCGAGCGCATGCCACTTGTTTGAGCCTACCATGGCATTGGTGCCTTTAAATATTGACACATCTTCTTCCTTTACTTGCCCATTGGATATTGTTGTTGTCTTAGATTCCTTGTCACCTCATCCAAATCAGAATACCTCTCATATGATGGTGGGGTAACAATCTTGAAAATCATTCTTAGAGTGTATAATAATGCAAAATCTCCCATAAACATATCCATTACATATTGACTTTTCAAGGGTCCTTCTAGCTGTGCAAATCTACTATCATCATTTCTCCTATCGTCGAGGATTTTTTTTATAGTTTTTTTTTGGATAGAGGTCTCCATTTCCATCCCAAACGTTAGGCAATCCAAAGCTGATCACCTCACTAAAAATTTTCCTGATGGCAAAAATCTCACCAGTGAGCTCATGTGCCTTATTATTTACATTATGCATGAATCTTCTCTTAGCCAAGACCTTTTAGGCATCCATAATGATGTTGGTTCTATCTTCAATATTTAGGTCTCTAAGCTCCTCTTTGGATCTACTATTTAGAAACTTGATCATATTATTAGTTGTCTTTGGATTGCCTTTCAATTATGAAGTCATCTTCTTAATATATTTGAAGACTGTGATGATTAATTCCAATTCCTCTTGAATCCATTTGAATTGTGCCTAATTACCAAAGACAACAGTTGATATGTTGTCCCATATCATATGCTTGGATCCTTTTAATGTTGTTTTTCATGTAACTTTGTGCTTCACTTGAGCCAATTCTTGTTCTACTTGTTATTTTGCAATATTTACCTATCCCAAGAGTACCTATCTACTCTCGACTTGCTCTTCTAATTCTGTTGTCTTAGCGAAATTGAATTTGAGCTTATTGGTGACAATACCAAGCTCCATCTCTTTCACACTTCGGTCTGACATGACCTTGGCAATGCCCTCATCTATATCCAAAGGAATAACTAGCACTTTGGATTCCTTAGTTGTCTGCAAACGTTGCTCCTGTTGCTCCCTCAAGGACTATTTTTTTGCTTGGAATCTCTCTACTGTATTTTGGCTTTCCACCAATCTTTGGTAGGACTTCTCCTTCTCTTCATGGTTGACTTGTAGCTCAAGAGTGTGTACATATTGTACCTCTGGAATATTTAGCTTATTTTTCAAAACCGTGATTTCATTACCCTTTTGACTTATCAAGTCTCCTACAACCTTGAGATTTTGGGATCTGCTCCCAAAGAAATAATTTTTTTCTCCAATTTAGCTATCTACATTTGCTTGGCCTTTATTGCCACTCTTTCTTACTTCATCTGCCTTTCCATTTGAATGACCATCTCCCTCATATTTTTCTCACTTGCAGAAGATTGGAACACCCCTTTGTACAACATGTCAATGGTTTGCTTGTGTAGCTCAACCATGTCCCCAAGTTTAACACTTCCCAATTTGACTTTAATTTGGGTGACCTTGTAGTCAGCAAGAGTGAGGCTTTTGGCACAACCAAGTTCAAAGTATTGTGCTGATAATCCATGACTAAAAACAACTTTGTTTGAGTTGTTACTTGAGGGCACAACTCTCTTCTAATATCCTAATTTCGCCTTCTACTATCAAAGTAATGAAACAAGAGAGTTGGTTGCTTCTGAGAAGATCCTTCTGAAGTAGAAGCAATGTCTTCTCTAGCTGATAAGAGGGTTGATGAAAAGTGTTCTATTGATAGAGGGGAGGTTGCAAGAGTCGGCCTTTCCCCACTGGATCTATCTGTAATTTCCAATAGACTTTTCTCCTAATCCAAAATGTTTATAAGGGCATCCTCTGTATCAAGCCCTTCATCGTTCTTTGGCTTTTTGTTCTTTTTCTCATTCATTTCCATGTCAGAATGCAGGTCTGAAAAGGTCCTCTTCCCTAGGAGCACTTCTTGCTTTTGATAAGTCTGAGAGGATTTTGTTGAATATAATTGATTAGTTGTTGAATTCTGCACTTCTCCTAGTAGGATCTATTGATTATTACAGATGCGTGAGACATCCTCCAGAACACAGACTAAGTGAGTCGACCTGTGAGAGAGCCCATGACTTGTTCCCATGAGATGGGTGTGTCATTCCTCTCTAAGACGAAGATGTAACGTTGTGTGCCCCTGTGTGGTGAAGGAACCCATGTGATCGGTTTACTGCTCTCCTATGTGTAGAGAGTTGAGATGATGTGGTACTACAAATGATTCTCCTGTGAGACTCAGTGAGATAGAGATCTGTTGAGTAGGACGTCCCTATGGCTAAGCACAGGTGGACGTGATCCTAGTGGTTGAGCACTAGTGAGTGTGTGTCTAGATGATTCTCCTCTGAGACTCAGTGAGATAGAGATTCATTGAGTTGGATGTCCCTGTGGCTGAGCACAGGTGGACGTGCCCTTAGTGGTTGAGCACCAGTAGGTGTGTGAGATCCCTTGCTATATTGTCTAAGAGTTAGATTTACCTGTAACCCTAATCGTGATGTAAAGGGTACAGGTCGGCCCCACCATAAAGTGAAAGATAATTAATGTAGAAGATAATTAATATGGTAATTATTAATTACATTCTGAGTTATTGAGGTCAACCCTGTTGTACCAATAGACACCACTTTTGATGTGTCCAATGTAGTATAAATAAAGGTGATTTCCCCATCGAGGAAACACAACACACATGTGATTTTGGAAATTTCAGCAAGTACATCTTCTAGGGCTGAAGTACGCACCTCTCTTGGGCACTAGCCTTCTTGGTTTTTGAGATCACCCTTTTGTGTGCTAGGTCTATGGTGTGGGAGGTCTTTCTCTTGAGAATATAACAAAGGATTGGTTGGGTCTTATACCCTTGTTGATAAGGGTTTCCCAGGATATTTCTTGTGTTCTTGTGCATGGTATTTCTTCTTGTGATCTTAGTTATTGCAGCAAATTGTTAATGGTTTAGTTGCACTTGTCTATGGTTCAAGTAAATGCTAAAATTGAAATAAACTTCATGCTTGAGCCTAGCCTAGTAAAATTCAACATGCTATCAGAGCATAGGTCTTGAAGAACACATTGCATAAGCATCTACCAATCATCCTCTCACTTCTGTAGAACCGTACAACCCTCCTAGGGTTTCCAGAAAATCCTTACGACCCTCCTTTTCTTAGGTATTCCAGTACCTTAAACTTGGACGTTGGGGATAAAAATTGTATGGGAGTGTACGACCTCCCTCAGAGCACCTCCAACAATATTCAGATTGCATTTCCGAGCATTTTGGATTTTTGGCCCTTGTTGGCACAGGGGTAGACCTAGGGTTCAACACTTCAACAACGCACCAACAAAACCCTAACTATCGGCCCTTTTGGTAACACCTGCGAAGCAGATGAAGTCTCACCCAAGGTAGAGGCACGGGGGGTTGCATGACTCATGTGTCTACAACCTAGCTGGGACACATATATGTGATCACAACACTTAATAGAACACTTAGCCAACAATATGCATTAAGTTATGATTCTTATTCACATCGCAGATTAACCCTTATTATAGATTAGCACAAGATCTAACTCTTAAACCCTCTCATCACATAACATAAGTTCATATCTAACATTCATTCACATCATAAAGCACTAAGCATCCATAGATCTATCTATCATACATCAAGAACAATTCACTAAGCAAATAGATGCATAAATAACATGGACAACATAACACAAAGCACATCGACACAAGATATACGTGGTTCACCCCAATGTGGTGCTACGTCCACCAACTCTTATTCTTCTTATTAGTCTCCTTCAATCTTCGTACAGTCACAGAGCCATAGAGCTAACTCCCCAAAGGACAAGAGATCTGCGCACACCTCGCCAGATCCTCCTTCCCCAAATTAGGTCAAGGCACAAAGCCTCACATAGTCTGTACATAAAGCACTTACACAACACTTGCACTTATCTTTGCAAGCCTTAACACATTCGTGCACAAAGCCAACTAGCCATGCACTAAGCCGATCAATGACTAGTAACTGTAACTACTTCTTACCTCACTTAGTTACTTATTTATACATTACAAAAAGGGCCTAAACATGGGTAAATCCATGGGCCGACATCCCATACCCGTTACATGAACCCTAAAAGCCCCAAAAGCCCAAAAATCCCACAAAATAGGTGATATCCCGCGATCTCCGCTTCACTTGGGAGCTTCATCTTCGACTAGCCTCTCGAAGTCCCAAAAATGGTCAAACACGACCAATGTTTCCTCAAAACTTGGTCGAGGGCCAACAGGCCCCCAACACTCACCTATGACTCGTCCCGAGTCACTCCGATCTGGGAAACTCTGGTTCGAAGGCCTCGAGCTTAGCTTGAGCTACCTCGACTTCTTGCTTCACCAGAGCCTCCTACTCGACGAACTTCTGAATTACTTGCTCACTGACAGGCCCTTCCATGCATTGTTCTACTGTTGCGACCACCTGTTCCAACTGTGAGATTTGTCCCTCAATTTCTTTGAAAAGCGTGTAGGCTTCATCCTGCATCGGCTGGAGTCTCTGTGTCACTTCCATAACTTTGCTCTGGATGGCAATGACCTGCTACTGAACTGTGTGCTCCTCCTACGACCTCTTCATCTTCTCAACTGCAGTAAGCAGCTTCATCTACGCTTGCACTGTGGAGGCCTGCTACTTACCTCCTGGAGTTGTGCTTCCAATATCCTCAGCTTTGGATCTTCTGCAAGGCACTCATAGGTCTGCGCACTTCGATCACTTAATTTCTTACATTCTGAGGCCAACGCCCTGATTCTTTCTACTGTGCTTTTGGCAGTTTCTTCCCTCTGATCTCGCACTTCTTGCAGAGTGATGGTACTACTTGAAGTTCTATCTCTGTTACTCTTGCTTGAAGCTATTGAATGGCCTCAACGAGCTTCCCCACTTGGCTCTCGGTTATCTTGTCTTCCTTCTGTGCTAGGCCCGACACAGAGCAAAGTGCTCTAGTCACTGCCTCTCTAACCCCAATCTGCTCTGCGAGTAGCTAGTCTTTTTCTTCCTGTATCTTTGCCTTGTTATGCTCGAGCTCCACTTGAATTTCACTTTTCTCCTTTTGCGCAAGTCGAAATTTCTCTAGGAGCTCCTCCTTTTCTTGCTTTAAGGCCTCTGTGGACTGCTCATTTTCCTCTTGGGCTCAATGAAGTCGAACCTCTATTGCATTTGCTAACATTCACAATTGGGTGGGCTCATCCCCCAATTCTACATTTTCTGCTGAGGATGGCGTAGTAGGCACTGCACGGCTCGAATGGATAGCTTATTGGATGTCTCTAAGCTCTTTCTCTATTCTATCGTACATCGACTCCTACTTTGCTCCATGTTTCTGCAATATATATTCTGAAGCGTCTTCTACAACTGTGATGATGAGATTGATGTCATCCACTGTGAGCACATTCTGTGACTGAGGTGTTAGAAAAACAGGACCGCGGAGCAATAAAATAAAACAAATGCGGAAACAAAACACAGAAGATACACAATACAAGAGAGACATAGATTTACGTGGTTCACCCAGTGTGGGCTACGTCCACCAGAGAAATTGCCATGTCCTTTCTTTATTATTATCCAACAAAATGAAGGGATACAACTTACAGCAAAACCCACTGTAACTTCCTCTTCTTTCTCTCACAGCGTCCTCTCTCATAATACAATACTCACCAACATACATAGCCGCAATACATTTCCTTCATAAAAGAGGGTTGCCTTCTAAGGAAAAAAACCCTAACATAATCTCTATCGTTAGATCTGCAACCTTATAATGAACGGTCCAGATTTACAATGAAATTACAATATACTTTTACAAGGAAATTTTTGCTTCGGGGGCTTCGCCCTTGAACCCCCGTTGGGGACCCGCTTGCCCCAGACCCCCCAGCCGGGTGGATAGCCCCCCCGAACCCTGCAGAGGGGGTACCCCCCCTCTGCACTCCCCCACGTGGAAGAGTGTGCATACTTATGGGGTGTAAATACTTCATGGGGTATAAACACGGCTGAAAGTAAAAGACCTCTAAATTAGGAAGATAATCAGGCTCCACAACCAACAATATCCCACTTGGAGACTGATCTCAACAACTCCACTGCTGATGTATATGCTGGACTCTGAACCTTCTTGGACCTGG